>JABCKH010000054.1:0-51235 GCA_018851285.1 Lyophyllum semitale | reverse complement strand
CAAATACTTTGGAGTGCTAAAACTATATCTTACAAGGCTTTTCCTGGTCATCTGAGGGAATTTCTTTTTTTTTTTTTTCGGCCAAGGCCAAATTGGCACTTGTCACAGTGAGGTGGTGGGTAAGTGAACCGCACCATAGAAACATAATCTTCTTCACATCACCGTCCCGGTTCTTTCGGAACATTGACCGAAACCCACGACGAAAGCTGGTACATTTTCATCGGGAAATGACTGGCTGAATGACCGGCATCACGCAGAATCCTGGTTCAATGACATTGACAATTGACGTGGGACTCAATCACACAATCTTCCCTAGACAGAAGGTTCATGGGTCATTGGGCGCTCGTTGTGACACTCATGGTTGGCACATGCGTCCTGGAACTCGAAGAAATTCCTTCTGCCTGCTTTGTTCAGTGTCAAATGCCCGCGACAGATTCGCGGATCCTCGCCGACCTGATCGCGAACATACGAAATCGCTAGTACAAGTTTCCATCTGCGAAGCGTCGGACGAACCAAAGGGAATTCTCGTCGACGTCGGTTGCGACGAATCTTACTAGCCATGACATAGCCTCATTTGTTTAAAGTTTTCCACAGGCACTATCTGCCGGTCAGATATCAATGGTTATTACAACACGCGTCCTGGATCTAATCATCAGTCGTCTGCTTTGTGGGCTAAAGGCCAAGTTGCTGGGTGCGGAGAGGGTTACTTAGCCGATGCAATTGCACGAATTCGTCGAGGTCTCGAGGTCTCTGACTTTGAGTTAACTGGAGGCCTCAGTCTCTCAGAACCAACTGAGAACTCGAAGGAGGTCTTCGGACGCCGACAGCGGCACTGACAACCGCGCGAACCGTGATGCTCACGCCGTAAGGGGTTGGAGCCTGTCAGTGAAGTAAACCCGGTGACCAAAGGTGACCCAATGCATGACTCGGCCCGACAAGCAATCCATCATCTGTTCCATCATCACCAACGCCTGGACACCATTTGTGGCTCTCCTTCACGGGGTTTTGGAACCCAAAAGCGCTCAAGCGCCTCCTTTCTTCGATGAAGATCCCAGAATGCAACAAGGTTATTTCCGGATCCAAAACAAATCGGGGCTAAGTTCACGAGGCAGACTGGATACCCAGCAGGGGGACAGCTGTCGCCCATGGAAACAGGGACGTCGCCCCTAACTCAGGCTGCCTCTTCCTGCTTCCCTTACCGTACTACAGCCTTCTCCCCACGCGCTTGAGCTAGCGAAGAGACTCAAGCCGCGGGGCCCACTGGTCTAACTCTACTAGCTTCCTTGAGCATACTGGCCTTGGATGTTACACTACACCTGTCATTCCACGCATATCTGGGCTTGGTTATCTCTTCTATTCCTGATATATATCGCCGAATCGACGCAGGCTCAGTCTAATCTTCATAATATTACTGTCCCCAGTATTACGCCAGAGATCGTATACACTCCTTTCGTCTGCAACACCTCCATCGCGAACGCCGATGGGCAATGTAGCGGTGCCTGGTGAGTGTTTCTTTCGAGCAGAGCCGCGAAAGGCTCCTGAGCGTGTATTCAACGTTGAAAGGCAAATCTTGCACGACTTGAATGGCACAATTCTCGTTTCCACTAACGGGCCGGCTCCCGGGTCTGTAAGCATCATACCGCAGATGTTTTTTCGGTTTCGAGGTGTGTTCTGCCCTCCGCTCTCCATAATCTAGTGCCTCTTATACGGAATGATATTTAAAAGCCTCTGCTTTCTACCTCTATACCTCCTCCCTGTCAAATGCCACCGCCAACATTACAGTATCAAATAACGGCTCAGTCATCGCAGCCGTTTTCAACTCCTCCGTCGGCATGGTCTCTGTCCTCAACCTCCATGAATCCCAAACTTCTACGGTGGCCGTCACCTTCATCCCCGACGCGTCTCCAACCCGGCTGGATATCGGCCCGCTCATATTAAGTGTCACCGGTAATCCGTATGTGCCTTCTCTATTCCTAAGACTTCACATCCAGGTTCTAATTAAATACCGAACCTAAACCACTTCATCAGCGCTACCTCCGTATTCCTTCCCTCGATGACGCTCCCGCCCACCGCCTCCCTCCCCACATTCGGCACCCCAGTACCCACCAGCTCTCCAGTGCCTGTCCAAGGCACCTCGAACCATACGCTGATCGTGCAGGCTGTGAGCATCACAATCGGACTCTCATTTGGGCTCACCGCGGTCGCAGTTGTCGCGTACATTTTCTGGCGGCGCAGGCGGCGGCGGCACCCACCCGCGGATAGCGACAGCGAGGCCTCGCGATCCACGCACTCCCCGTGGCCGCCGGTATCTATGCGCCCGCATGCTAGGGGCATTGGTGCGAGTTACCAGGCAGGTGGTCAGAACGAGAAGAGATGGTTCCGGCGGTCATAGGGCACGTTCGGTGTTCCGTTCAAGGTTGTTTCTGGATATCGGACACTTGGTGTTGCGCTTATCGTATCGTAAGATTCTTTTACCTAACACCCTTTTGTTACATCCCTTCTAGCTCCATACTTGACCTTCCTGAGTATAGTATGTTCTCATAAGATCCTCATGTACTTGTACCTTGCACTTACCTATGTTGCCCGCCACTCCTTCGGTCTGCTTCCATCCTTATCTACAATACCTATTAGCGGTTGGATCAATAGTTGGATCAATAATATGTACATCGATGATCTCGAGCTGGATACACAATGATGTAATGCCACTATGGTATTTCGCTGATACTTACGCATAATGCTCGCGGTCAATGATGGGCAAAAGTGCGCTATTCCGAATGCTTTCATGTCAGAGGATCGGCTCACCCAGCTCCGGCAATTACTTTCTGTGCGGCGTCCATATGAAAGAAAACACTAGCATTCAATTATCAGGATTCACTAGGGTCCCAAACACTTCCCCCAAGGGCACCCAAACAAAAGGCCCTGGGGGGTTCCGTACAGAAATACCACAAAGAAGCATACTAGGTTATATATAAAACATAATAAAAGGTACACACACCACGAACCACGCACGTACTCAAACGGGTTGGTATAAAAAAACATGGGCCCGGAAAATGGAAGGCGGTCATCATATGGAACAACGGGCGTATCATGCAGGTGGGAAAGCAGTGCGCGTGCGCCGGCGTGGGGAGGTGATATCAATGTATCTGGTATAGTGTATACTTGCAACAGGCGGGGTTAAGATTGGGTGATCGATGAGGCGAGGGTCTGCGGGAAGAGGGAAGAGGTCGAGGGGTTGGGTCACGCGTACACAGGGTAGAAATGGAGGGCATTAGAAAAACAAGATCGGGATGCCGCGGGTGAATTTTCTTTCAAGAATAAATAAACCAAGCCAGATGGAGGACGAGCACAACGGAGGAAGGGAAACAATGGAAAGTCATCAACATCGTCAGCGGTGCCATCGTCAGATCTCGTTAGATCCCCCCGTACGCGTCATTGTTATCAATCGAGCGGGTGCTCCTGCCGGCTGGGACAGCAGGCGCACCTGCCACCAGGGCCGGTGTGTTATCCTGGTGATGGGCCTGGTACTCTTGTCCTGAGTAGGGGTGGTATGGCTGCGGCTGCTGGGCCTCAGTCGAGTATGCATAGGAGCCATACGCCTCCGGGTTATACATGGCTTGGGGCTGGGGCTCGGAGCTGTACGCACCGCCTAGTGCAATTTCGTCGTCGTGAGCGTGAACATCATATCCCTGGCCGTACGTGTACGCTTGGCGCTCCTGCACGCCACCACTGCCGTTGTAAGGGAACGCGCCCTGTCCAGCCAAATTGGCACCGCTGCTGATGGATGGTGAGACGGCGTGGCCATGGTAGCCCATATTGGGGGGAGTGGCGTCGAACGTGCTGGCGCGGTTGCCGGTTTCTGCCATGACGGGGCCGCGGATAAAGTCTTCAGGGTTGAAGTCTTCCTCGGTCATACGGTTGCGGCGCCAACGACGCTTGAGAAGGCAAGGATGTCAAGGCAGTGTTTAGCAAATTTCTAGAATGGCCCACGTACCAAGAAGAATGCGACAATCAAACCGATGATTGCAATTGCAGCGATACCTCCCGCCACACTCCCGACAATGGCTCCAGTACTCGTTCCACTTGAGGGGGATGGCGTGGAGGTAGCGCTGAGGCTCACCACCGGGTAGTCGGTGGTTGTGGGGACGAAGGCTCCGAATGAACTCGTTTGCGTAAGGGTTTTGGGGGCGCCAGTGATAGTAGTGACAGGCTGGTAAACGTTAGAATCGGAGAAAAAATTAGGAAGATAAAAGACCCACGCCGATCGTTGTGGCCGTCGACGAGGTCGAAGTTGAGGTTGTCGTGGTGGACGTCGACGTCGACGTGGATGTTGACTTGGACGTGGACGACTGAGGTATAGAGGTGGAGGTGGGTTTGGAGGAGGTCGGGCTTGCTGTCGTGGAGGGCGGGGAGCTGGAAGAGGAATTCTGTGTTGGTTTGCCGGGAGGTTTGGGCGTCTTGCTGGTAGTGGGGGTGTCGGTGGGTGTAGAAGACTGGTCTGCATACAACTTGTAAGTCAAAACATTGCGAGATGTATTCTATCTTAACGTACCTGGGGATGGAGAAGGCGTGGGGGACGGTGATGGGGTATCGGTGGTGGAGGAGGAGGTGGTGGGGAAGGGGAAGAGCGGCGGAAACTGACGACGAGCCTTGAGTTGGCGATGAGCAGGTGAACGGTTGTGGAGAGTCATGATCGTCTAAAGGTACTAGTTATATCAAAAGAGGGTGGATGTTACAAAAGAGTGTGGAATCCGCTCTGAAGAGGTTGCCAGCGAGCAGCAGTCGCTGTGGGCGCAGACGACGAGAACAACAACTTGGGCAGTGACTGGAAGAGAGGAAACGAAGGAGGCCTGGGAACTTCGTAGTGATCCATCAATGGCTCGTGTGTGAAAACTGATAAAACAACGACGACGACCCCTGGACTGCCCCTGACGACCAAGACCCTTTCTGGGGTACGGTGACCCTACCCCAGTACTTATCATTTACTACCTCTCTATGCTTTGGCTGGCCCAGGACCTCTGCCTGCAATTTGTACTAACCTCCTGCGCCACAGTAACTTCTCAAGCCAAGCCTCCACCTAGATGCCCACGATCGACCTATAGAGCTCTGAGTGGTATTGATTGCTATACTTAAAGATTCTAGTATCATTCAGCGAGGATTCATGGACAGAGATCGAAAGAACCCCTTCTACTATGCATACGATGATGGGGGCCTTCCGAGTGGCCAGCTTCGGAGTCCCCAGCCATGAACTTGAAGAACGGGCAAACGAGCTTTTTTCACCTGTTTTTCTACTAGCGTTCCAGTCATCCATCTGAATCTGGGTCCCATTCCGCCTCGCCAAAACAAAAAAAAACGGGAATATTAGCTCTCGTACTCATTCCCCCGCGACGAATTGATTGTATCATCCAAAGAATCAGGGACTCTGTCATGTAGCTCAAGGCTTTAGAGGGTAGGTATATTGTCTTTAAAGTTCACTTGCATTGCCGATGCGGCTGAACGGGCCTTGGATCCTCATGAACGGACTCCTCTCCTGATTCGATGAAACTGTACGGAATCTCGTGTGCCACCGTCCACCCTTTGACAGCCTCTGACCTGGTCCTTTGGCGGGCCGACGATGCCAATCATTAGGTGGCTCTCTACTTACCATGCTGCTCCCAGCAAGTGGGGTTGCAACCAATAAACGGATCGTTTGCCGAGTGGTTGTACGTTGCAATGCGGCATCGTGCAACGGTCAAACTATCAGCATGAGAACTGGACGGTGAGAGTTTCGGTGTATGGTCTACATGGAGAAGGGAGGTTCCTGATTCTCTAGCTCTAGCTCCGACTTCTAGCCTGGTATACGTCTTGGTATTTTTTATTCGAAGGCCATTTCCACCTAGATGACTAGTACGACAATTAGGTTATGATTCTTCTGTCCCTTTCGTAACTGTCGTCTCAGGCTTGGGTCTTTAAGTACAGTAGCACATAGATATCAGACCTGTACGGCCCCCGCTTGTTCCACTTCGTGACCACTTCGGTCCGAGCTTCGGGTTACATGCGTGTAATCTACTACTAGTAACTAACTTACCTGTTGTATTACGTAATACAATAGTTTTTGAACCTTCTTGAATGTATTTCTGAACCTGTCTAGTTCATTGCCCACAGCAGTCTGGTTCGCCTCTGGCTCGCGTTCTCGATATTTGCTCTGCTTTCCTGCTGCTTTCGCGCGACACTCGTATCCTTTCTGGAACTTGCGGCCTCCGCTGCTTGTTCACGACATTTAACGACCCATTTGGCCTTGAATTCCAGAACCAGTCCTGTCTTGGTTCGCGCGTATTCAATGGCCCAAGCTTTATTTGATGAACACCCTCTGGAACAGTATCTACGAAGTGCGTGGTTTGGAGATACATCTCACTCACGGATTCTAATTTTCAGCTTAATAGATGCGGGTGAAGTACGAGACTTCGTACCCGGAAGCACAGCCGAGCTTGAACTTGAACTCGATCCCTTGTGCAACATAGACTTGGAAGAAGACGAACATGAAGAGATAGAATGGCGTCCACTCTTTCTGATCATTCTCATGGAGGTGAGCCGCCCAGCGCCGCGTCCTTTCCTTCGCTACTAACTTCCGTTTGGCAGGTGATTATGGCGGCCATATCAGCCTTGGACCTTTCCAGCCATCCCAGCCCTTTCGCTGAACGGTTCAAGTACGATGTAATATCTTCCTCACTTCTTGCCGTTGCTTTGCCATCTACAAATGGACGGACACCGCGATTCTCGCTCCCCGGCCAATTGGAACATAGCCGGACTTCGAGCTTCGAAAGTGAACAACATACCCCCACACCTCTACCAGTCGCTTCTTCAGACGCTTCCTACATGATACCCTCTTTGGCGCTCCTTATGGTTGCTATTTTCTTCCATGGCGGACATATACTTCTAGCTCTTGCATCTCTCGGAATCACTGTATATACTTTTAAGGCCGCAAACGAAGTCTCCAAACACGACATGACACCTGTTCGTGCCTTTTTCTTTGCGCTCCAACCACAAATTTGATTCATTTACTCGTTCCGTGAAGTCTTTAGAATCTTTGAACGACCTGATAGCATCCAGTAACGACTGGGAATCTGTGGTCCAGGAGGCCATCAGTGTGCTAGAAAAAGATGAGCGAAGGTTAGTTGTCTCAACTCCATCGGGTTACAAGCTCTGGTTGATAAAGAAACTTCAGCATGCCATATGGCGTCACTACACCCATGTTTCCCTCGTCATCTATCCGCATTGCGCTGCACTCCTCGTTACTAACAACCCAAACCCAATGCGATAACATCCGCCATCTCTTTTCAGCACTAACTTGTCCCTCTGAGCTCTCACAACTATCCGAAATGTACGCACCCACGTCCCCCATGACGTCTTCCTTCCTGCAAGAAGGTAACACTCGACCGCTTTCCCTCCCTGCCCGAAGACGTACATTATCCATGCCGACTGATCCATTCCTCACCGTGAACAACAAACGCCAAACCTGGAATGGCTCGTACACCAAGTTTGTCCGATCAAGCAGCCCCACTAATCAAGTCTTTAAACGCCGAGAGAAACGCAGATCCGATCTCTCCTCGCTGCTTCAAGGCTCAGATAGCTCATATCTAAAGGCTGCTAGCGCTCCAGTGACCCCAATACCACCGTCACTGCCATTCGTAAACGAGGAAGTGGACTCGGATACTGAGGATGCACAAAGCCAGATACATGTCCCATACACTGTTGATGGAACGATACCCTTTGGAGCAGCTGCTCTTGCGCTAAGTCGGAAGCGAAAGAGTGCTGGTATGGAGGCGTTCAGACTACCCCCACGAAGCTACTTCAGTCCCGTTTCCTCTCCTCCACTTCCTCCACAGACCCCACAAACACCCACTACCTCGACACTATCCTCCGGATCTCTATTTACGCCAATTCAGGCTTCTCGGAATCCAATATCGCTCTCAGCACTAAATCACGCAATGCAAGCCGCCCTGGCTTCCAAGCGATACGCGTGCTCACACCTCCTTGCGCTACGTTTCGCGGACGAGGAGGACGAGGGGTACTGGGAGGACGTGCGGAGCGTGATAGGGCTACTGACCAGCACGCTGGTAGACGCTTCGTCAAGACTTTTGGACGCGCTGACGGAGGCGGAGCAGCAGAAATTGCGGGACCAAACTCCGACACCGGGTCTGACGGTTCCCGGATCCCAAGACGGGGATAGGAGCCTGGAAGACTCGGAGAGTCTGCCGTCTCCGCCGACTAAGGCAAACAGGCGGCCGACAAGCATCTCATTCGCACCACTCCCGAGTCATGTGTCGAGATTCGCAGCACACGTTGAGGCGATCACCTCCGCCTTGAACGACGCGCGGGATAACCTGGAGCAGTGTGTAGCATCCTTGCGTGAGGAGAGCAGTGCACCGAGCTTCGCTGGCCACGACCCAAGACGGCGGCGGAGGTCACGCCCCACATCTACCGAAGAGCCTGCTGGTTCTCCAGCAATAGATGCATACGAGCGGGTGCGCCAAGAGCTGGGGCTCGCCCTGCGGGAGTGCGAGCGCGGCCGTGAGCGCCTGCTTGATGTTATTTTTCCCCCGGACTTGCGTGGTCCGGAGCAGGAGGATTCGGGCGATGACGTACCTGCCCTCGGACACGACGGGAGCGACGACTCGGACAAGCCGGATACCTCGTTCCCATTCGACGAAGAGGTTGAGCAGGAGCAACCGGGTGCGGGGTATACAGTGGTTGCCGTTGAAGGTGGAGATACGCATCTGGACGACGCAACATCGCATTTGCTGCTCACGACGTCCACACACCATTTACCGCCGCCTGGAATTGAGCAGGTGTTCGAAGCCGACTCTGGAAATGCAGGAATGTTCAAGAGGGAGCGATCAAACCTTACGCGAGAGGAGCGGATAAAACTTGTTAAAACGCGAAGGGAGAGCGGCGGAGGTGTGTCGGGGCTTGGGATCGATCTTTCTCTGCCGACACTGGACACAAAGCGTGGTATTGGCATCGAGAAATGGGGCCCTGGAGGCGATGTTGTGCAAGAGCTCAAGGACGTTATTTGGAAGGTGGGAGAGAGGCGGCGTAAGATGGCGGACGCAGCCCCATCGTTGGATGGTGTCTCTCCAAGCGAGTTCCATGATTCTAGACTCGTTCTTTGATCTGCGGAACGTATTTTACCACACTCGTTTATGCCGTTATTGCTATCCTTACTATAGACTGATATACAGGTGTAATTTGATTAATCACTCTTTTGCTAGGCAGTAGATGTATGTAGCGTTCAACTTAGAGCGTTAGCTGTGCTACAGAGCCTGTTTGTGCTTGTATATTTCCAACCGTTCAGGTTTACGAGTCTCCGAAGTTGCTCCGAGTCGATCACCTACGGTTATGGTCATCTATACGCGCTATTCCTTCCTCGCCCAAAAAAGGTTAGGGATTGGATTGTAACCCCGGAATGGACAAAAAGCGAACCACATAGCTAGAACTGTGGTATGTCGCCAGCCTCTTGGAGCGAACAATTCATTTCCACATCTCTCGGACCAGATTCTCCGCCGGTTCTCTCTGCTATCCTAGTAAGCATTCCTTCCCACTAGCGTCTGCCCTGTTCAAGCTTAGTGACTAATCTGATAAGTTCGAAAAGCATGTGTTTCTCTCCTGAAAATGATGCAGAGTACAACATTCTACCGCTATAAGTCTAGGTCAGTATCATGATCGACCCTGGGTATCTTGGTTCACCTGTTATCGTGGAAAGACGATGTGCCCCCTTGACAAACGCGTCAATGACTACTGTTCAACCCCCAGCGACACGTGCTTAAGTTTGAACGGCTGGCAACATAGATCCCTAGGTTTGATATCGGCGCCGAATGATCGGATTCATACCTCGGCCTTCAATCTTGAATCACTAGAACGTTGGTTTGCGCCTTCGGTGATGTTCAGCACCAACTAGTCCTCCGGACTGCCCTTTTCGACTACCGGATGTGATAGATCGTAATGATCAATTGTTGTTTGTAGGTCCATTTCCACTTACAAATGTAGATGAGATCGCGCCACACAAGACCAGGATTCTCAGCCATACCAGGAAGCCTTGGGTGCGGGCCTGCGATGGCTTGGGTACTTAAAGCAAACATTGCTGTGCTCTCATCTCCACCCGTTTTCTGTTCACTGCGAGAATGGAACTTCCCCAAGCCTTTGTTACAATTATTTCCTGCTTGCTTCTGATACACGGTGTCGCCCATGGTATTCACCGACTTTTCTTCCACCGGCTTGCCCAATTCCCAGGCCCCCATCTTGCTGCGTTGACGCTGTGGTACAAGGCCTATTACGATATAGTCATGGATGGAGGCTGGTCGGAACACCTTGAGTTTCTGCACGCGACATATGGTGAGATCAAATCTTTGCTGCTTTGTATTCAAGCTCACGATTCGATCGCAGGTCCAATTGTAAGAGTGGCGCCAAACGAGGTAAGCGGTGGTGATTAAATACAAACGACATAAGCTCACAGGTGGCTTAGCTCCACTTTAGTGATCCACGAGCCTATAACGAGATCTATGGGATGGGAACAAAGTTTACCAAGCAACCCCACCTATACAGTTGCTTTGCCACAGACTTATCAGTCTTTGCGCTGACTGATCTCCACGAGGCTACCCAGAGGAGGAACCTCATCGGCCCATTTTTCTCCCGGAGAGCCATCTTGAGTCTGGAGAAGGTAGTTCAGGCGCAGGTTAGCTATTCGTTAACATCTGCGTTATTTCGCCTCATCTAAAAGTGTCACAGGTTGATAATCTCATTTCCCGACTACTCGAATACCAATCCACGAAGGAACCAGCCAACCTGGATTTTGCGTTTCGTTCCACCAGCCTTGATGTTGTCACAGCGTATTGCTTTGGCCTGAAAGGCAGTCCCGCTGGTTCTAAAAACTTCCAAAATGAAGTTCTTCTTGCCATGGACGCCACCTTGCCGATGATCTGGGTTTTTAAATATTTTCCGCACATCAAGCATTTCCTTCTGAGTGTCCCCGAGTGGACGGCCGCTTATCTGAAGCCTGGAACTGTTGGTATTCTCGAGCAGCGGCAGCAGATGGGTGCACAGATCGACAAGCTGCTCAAAGACCCCTCAAGCCTGGACGATATAGAACACGAAACCGTCTATCACCACCTGCTGAATCCGCAGCCCGAGAATCAGCGTATGCCACCTCTATCTCGCACTTGGCTTCTGGACGAAGGCTTGTATATGCGATTCGCGGGGAGCGACACGGTTGGAAATATCTGCACCGTCGGGACATATCATGTCCTTACAAACCCCCGGGTCTATTCTACGCTTGTCAAAGAATTAACAGACGCCTGGCCGGACATCTCTTCGGCGATCAGCTACGAGACGTTAGAGAAACTGCCCTTCCTGGTGAGTGGTATGGCTGCTGTCATTCGTTGGTCCGCTAACACGCGCATTCGGCAGACGGCTGTGATTAAGGAATCGCTAAGAATGGGCCACGGTGTAGTGACGCCCTTACCGAGGATTGTGGGCCCGGCGGACTCAGAAATATCTGGAATGACAATTCCCGCGGGGGTAAGTTTTCGTCGTCATATCATTCGACCCATTGATGACGCTGCATAATAGACTGTGGTTTCGATAGGTGCGACCATCGTTCACCGCAATCCGGAGATCTTTCCCGACCCGTTCTTTTTCTCGCCGGAACGATGGATTCAAGAAGATGCGCATGAACTCGAAAAATACTTGGTCGCGTTCTCCAAAGGTCCAAGGAGCTGTTTAGGGATCAAGTGAGTTAAACAACTCTAACCCTTTCTGTGGATTGTCATTGATTGATTGTACTTTGCAGTCTTGCGTGGTGCGAGCTATACCTCATCTTCGGCAATATATTTCGCAAGCTGGCCCTAGACGTGAAGGATGCTAAGTGAGTCAACGCCCGCGAAAGCCTTGATCTATTTAACATTTCCGTACCAGCATCGACAATGTAAGTTTCCGAGAGTATTTCGTGCCAATTCGTCGGGGAAAGCAACTCGAAGCATACATTAAAGCTAGGGACTTGTGATTTTGTGGACTAGGTGTGGCCCTTGTCGTTTTAGCATCGGTCAACCTCTCCAAACGTTCTGCATATTTATGTATATCTACGATACGGAATCCCTTAACCACTTTTTTGTATGTTTACTGAGATGAATATGGCTGTATATAAATTTACAGCAACCTTAGTCGATCTTAAATCGTTTCTTACGGTGCGGTACCTATATTGTGCGACGTATGGACATCATGCGGTAATAGTAAGTTTGAGTTATTCATCGCACTGGGACTATAGATCCACTCTCCATCCAAAGACTATGATTTAGGACACATTGTACATGCAGCAAGACGATTAGAGTACAACCGAGAGCGAAAACGTGAACGGTAGGTAGGTAGAAAGAAATAAGGGGAGCGAAAGACCGAGGAAAATAACGTTAAAACAGGATAGCAGAACCAAGGCAAGACGGCAACATATGTGCAACACGGAGAAGGAGATGCGAAAAAGAAAGTGGACAACAATAATCTAGCAGTAAGACATACAAAGCTACCACCCGCGCCACCACCACGAACATACTTTTCATCAGCACCGCCAGGTGGAGGATCGTGGAGCGTCCCAGTGCTCGGAATTGAGCAGGTACCCCAAGAGAGTAATCCGTACCTCCAGTAGGAGTGTCCCACGACAATCACCAGTCCTCCATATGCACAAGGAGCCATGTCCTCGCAAAGAAGGCGAGGCGAGGAACTCCCCTCACTTCATGTCCAAGCCCGATACGTCATCGGGGTTGAACCACTGCCCAAAGTCCCTCTCAAAGTTGATGTCCCCGTCGGGCCGGAAAAGGCTGGTATCGAACTCATCCAACGAGCTCGCCACACTCTGTATAAAGTCCGTAGAGAAGATAGCCGCACTTGACATGTCTCCACCCAACGACGGCTGCCCGCCCATGGAGGACGTGTTCATCGGTGGGCCTCCGCCGAGGATTGACGACGGCGAGGGCGCCATATTCTGCCCTCCCACCCCTAGCCCGCCTGGCCCTTGACCCGGGCCCCCTTGGTTCTGGTTTTGCGAATTACCAGGAGCGGGGGTGGGCGGCCCTGTACCATTTGCGTTTGGCGTCTGTCCTGAGTTGGTGTTGGAACCGGGTGGAGGGTTTCTGGGCGAACCGTGGTTCGCAGGCATGCCCGGGTTCTGATTGGGGTTCTTCGCGTTGCTCGGGGCTCCTGGGCCAGGCGCGTTCTGGTCTTTTGGAGGACCGTTCATTGCTGGCGATGGTGGGGGCATCATCGTCTTCTGTCCCATTCGATTTGGACCTGGACCAAACCCTGGTCCGCCTCCTGGGCCCTGACCGAGGGGTCCTCCAAGGTTGAATGATGATGAATCGGCCGAGGACGGGGAACCTGCGTTGCCTGCCATGTTACCCAACCCGCCAGGTTGCTGTTGTTGTGGTCCCTTCGGGAGCATGCCCTGCTGATGCTGCCTCATCATTTGCTCTCGTGCTTGCATGTTCTGTTGTAAAGGCGACCGAATAATGAGCGATCGATAGTCAAAACAACCAAATAGGCGGGCGCACCTGCATATGCGGCGAAATATTGTGACCCATCTGTGGATTCATTGTGCCACTACCCATGTGCACTCCCATCGGCTGCTGTCCTCCCATACCCATCCCACCGAGGTTCATCCCGCCACCCATCGGTGGCTGGCCTGGATGCTGTCCCCCTCCCCCGTTCATCCCCATATTTGGAGGACCGCGTATCATCATCATCGCACCCTGTGGCCCCATCATCATCGGAGGCCCACCTGGTTGTTGTGGATGAGGTTGTGGTTGTTGCTGCGGGGTGTGTGGATAGTTCATAGGTGGAACAGCGGGTTGTTCCATGGGCGAGCGGCGTACCCGCTTGTTGGCAGGTGGAGACGATTCGTTTCGGGGGAGGTTCTCATGCTGTTTTATGTAACGCGAGTACGACGAACGCAGACGGGAAGAAACAACCAACCATATATGAGTTCTGGTTCGAACGAGAGACGAATCAAAGGGAACAAACGCACCTCTTCTCCAGGCGACGTGCTATTCCGTTTCGTCCGTTGTTGTGGTTGCTGCTGCTGCTGGTGCTGATTCCGTTGTTGAGGGTTATTCCGTTGCTGATTCGGAGGCTGCAGCATCTGATTCGATGGGCCGGCAGCTGCGTTATCTGGGGGTCCACCACCGGGCTTGTGCTGCTGCTGCTGCTGCTGTCTTGCCCGAAACGTGCCAAGTATCCGTTGCTACAAAAGGTATTTCAGCAAAGTTAACATATGCATTTTTCGTCGGCATAGTGCCCACGTAGCTAGAAGGGAGAAAATGGACAGTGAAAGTTACCTTATCCTGAGTCGTGAAGGTAGATAGATCCTTGTTCTCGAATCCCAGATCCTGCTTTATTTGCGCTAAGATAGCATTCGGCATATTCAGTATCTGACTGTTGATATTGCCGTCCGTCATTCCTCCAGGCATCATCTGTCCAGGTGGTTGCCGGTTTGCTAACGATGGACTGGAATGCATCATCCCTCCTTGGCCTTGGCCCGGAGTAGCGGCCCGACTAGGCGATCGACCCATTTGTTGGTATTGGGAAGAAGGTGGGGCATTGCCCTGCTGACCTGGCGGACCCTGTTGTGGATTCATCGGATTCATGCCCTGGTTGGGCGGAAGCATACCACCACGATTCAAGTGTGTTGGATGAGGTGATGGTCCGCCGAGCTGGCCCATCGGTGGTTGGGAGTGCTGCTGTGGATGTTGCGGAGGTTGTTGACCCGGGGGATTCTGCGGAGAGCTAGCCATATTTGGTGATTGGAAAGGCCCGTTGGGTCCTCGTTGTTGCTGCTGGAGCTGCCCTGGAGGCTGTTGTTGCGGGAGTGGACGCTGTCCGGGAAGTAATGTTTGGAAGATTTGGCCTGACGCGGAGGGTGCTCCTTGTGGAGGAGGTCCGGGTTGTCCTGGAATGCCGTTGGGCTGGGGCGCACCACCAGCCATGGAAAAGGTGTTCGGACCGCCGGGTTGCATAGATCCTTGTGGTGGACCTACGCCATTAGGCATGGGTCTTTCAGCCATGTATCCAAGAATCGCTGGCCTAGGAGCTACACCATTTGCAAGCCGGGTAATCGGCGGCGGTGGCTGATGCTGCATGTTAGGTTGCGGTTGCTGCCCGGGCATGGGCACCTGACCGGGAGGCGCCTGCAATCGTTGATTCGCCTGGCGTTGCAAGAGCTGGTTGGCTTGATGCTAGGACGAGGGAGATGATGTGTTGGGACAGCATCATGACCGAGACGACGGAATCGACGCACCTGTGTATACAACATTGCCTCTTCAGTCCCATTCCCATTGGCTTTCGCCGTGAATAGGACCCAGAAAACACTCCACCATCTGCGATAGCCAAATCAGTTGAGACACCGAGGACGAGCGAGATAAGAGACGTACTCGAATAATAGACCCTGCCTGGCATTGATTGGGGGAGTCGATTCGGGAGCGATTTCTGCCTCGGCCATAAGCTCACGAGCGGTTTTTCGAAAGCCCCGTTTGAAGCAATAATCGTAGATGTAGATGTTAAACCTATGTTGAATGTCAGGGTGGACTTAAGCAGCGATGACAGGTGTATGACGGACATCTTTTCGCCTTCCCATGACAGCGTCGGCGGTGAGTTGTCAGTCTGCGGCGGAGGTTGCTGGGCGGAGCCCGGCTGGGAGACAGAGGCCATGAAGAGAGAGTCCAGCGAGGGCAACGAGTCTGAGGAAGCCTGAGGAGGCGCGTGGGTGCAAGTTTTTGTGTGAGAAATTTAGGTTCCGAAGAGTGTGGGAGTAAAATAGACAAGAAATACAGAAGACGGGGAGGGAGAAGAGATAGAAATTACAAGGCCGACGACGACGAGACGGAGCTGGTCGCTGGCAGCGACGGCGGCGGGCTGGGCTGGGCGTCGGGGGATCCAAGCAAAACAGTGGATAGCTCAGGGATAACTTTACCATGTAACATGTCCATTTGAAATTCATCGCCGACCCAATCTTCGCCACTTGCCGACAATCATCCAATTCCACAACTCCGAGGGCTCCGTCCCAAAGCATCTTTTGAGCAAATCTCTTGGATCTACTACTCTCAACTAGTGCCTTCTTACTACTGCCACCTGAAAGTCCCACCCACCTACCAAGTACTTCACCTCCAACAGTCTCCGGATCTCTCTCCATCCACCTCCCTTACTCGCTTCCTCCGCATCCTTCAGGTCCGTGACGAAATATATGAAGTCGGCGGGCGACAGAAGTGATCGAAGCAAGGAACCAATTAGGAACGCGATTAAGGCGACCACGAGGACAGTTGACAGCGGATACTGACGCCTCGCGCCTCCGTGTGTCGTATTAAGTGTTGTTGCGGCTGCGTCGATATTTTCCAGTCCTCCAGGCAGCTTCTGAGGCGGCGTAGTCGGTGTCGCTGGTATACCGATCGTAGTAGGTCCAGTCGATAGAGTAGCAGTATTATCTGAAGTTATACTAGTATTTAAACTCGTAGCGGTCGTTACGGTCGTGAAACGCGCGAGCGGGTTGTTATAGGCATGTAAGAACCCAAGCAGGCCTCCAGAAGCCATGCGGGGAACATGAGGAGTTAATGTTGAGGGTGGTGAGGGCACCTGCTGGTCAGTTCGCTGTTAGCATGAGGTAAACATCAGCCATTATCGGCATTTCCGCAGAGGTAAAAAGACTTGCATCGCCAGGCGTTTCTTGATTGGTATCAGAGATTGCGACAGTCTCCACAACCGGCTTCGATGGATCAGGTGCCGTGGGGCTCGTGCCTACAGGGTCCAGTAGATCGTCCGCAATCGCCACTGGAATTTTGAGTTCAAGAGGTAATGGCTCCGATTCGCTCGGTATTCTGTTTGCATGAAGGAACGTCAATCAAGGTAAGGTCAGGGTGATAGCATGCAAGAAAATACGAGTAAGAAAAATATGATACACACCGTGAAAGGACGCCCATCTTAGAGACCCTGTCATCCAGTAGTTCCTCCCTCCCAAGACTCGTCAAGGACTCCTTCTCATCAGCTACGCTCACATCATTCCCATCTACCCTAACCTTTACCTTCCCCTTCGCACTCCCTCTCCCCCCGTCTTTCCTCGGTCTCACCTCAATCTCGACAACCGCACCACCCTCCCGCATCTCTGCCAGCCACCCAGGTATCGGCGGCGCGCTGCGCGTCTCCCCGGTTAGCGGATCTCGCACCGTCGAAATTTGGTACTGCGCCGTCGGCAGGCTCAGCCGCAAGAGATGCCTCGTCGGGCTCTCACCTTCGTTCAGGCCTGATGAATGCAGCGGCGACGACGGCATCGTATGGACGGTATACGCCAAGGGAAGCACGTTCTCAGTCGATGCAGCTGGCGCCACTGTAGTTGCAGATGAAATTCCATCTGTCGTATTCGGCGCCGCCGTGGAAGAACTAGGCTCAGAGGGCAAAGACTGTAGGGATATATAGTCGCCCTTCGGACCGACTTTCCAATTCGAACGCATCTTCGACTTTAGGAACACATCGTAGCCATCTGGATAAAGCTTCGAGTCGACGACAAGTTCGCCTACTAGGAGATCCGATGGGGGACGCACTTCGCCCTTGACAGTGAATGCAGATGATGATGCTCGGCCGCGGGCGTATGAT
Organism: Lyophyllum semitale; assembly: GCA_018851285.1. NCBI lineage: Eukaryota > Fungi > Basidiomycota > Agaricomycetes > Agaricales > Lyophyllaceae > Lyophyllum > Lyophyllum semitale. Next base: position 33,583 of record JABCKH010000054.1, on the reverse strand, counting down.
GGTGAAGCCGAGGGTGAAGTCGTAGACGATACTGTACGCTGGCGGAGGGATGGAGGGGAAGGCGCAGAAGCAGAGAAGGAAGGCATTGGAGTGGGAAGACCTGGCGTTGCCGTCGCGTCGCTATATATTGAATTGGAGCTTGCTGCACTGTCGGGTGAGAGGGCATCACAGGGGGGCTCAGAGGTAGGGGCCAGTTGCAGTTTGCTGGGACGTGGTGTTTGAGAGTCTGGAATAGGGCCGATGTGCGAAGGAGGAGGGGTGGGGGGCGACGATGTCACTGTGGGTGTAACGAGGATGGTAGCAACATACACGCGATCCTCGGATGCATATCTTGTATTAAGCAGCAACCTATGCTGGTCCCTTTTTCTCAGCTTCCAAGCTGTAGTAGCTAAATGCCCTTCCACCTTCTTATCCGTAATGACCAATCCCGGAGCCGGAAGACGTGTGACAGGGTGTGGCGAGAGCCCCTTAATATAAGACTCTATAGCCAAAATGGATCGCGGGAGCGTCGCGTTGATCATTGAATTCACAGCCGCAGGGATAGCACCCGCATAATCCACCGCGACGAGCCTCGTACACCGTGTTGAGGGGATTGCGTAATTCTCTTTCGTGTATGGATCGAGTGTCTCCAGTATCCATGCGTCAAGGTAGACGCGTCCAATCGGCAGCGCATATGAATTGTACTTTGTTGGCGAAAATGACGCGACGGAGTCCGGACTGAACGACGCCGAAACACAAAAGATCGCGTTCCGCACGCCATTGGATTGCTCTGCCACCTCGACTGCACTTGTACTCCTCCGCGACACGGACGGCGCTGCGAAGGCCCTTGCCATCACCGATGCGATGTAGAATCCACGATCTCGCCATGGGAACCCCGTCTTGGATACGACAAAAGAAGTCTGTGACTTCCCACCGAATGACTCAAGGACGTAGTTTGAGTCGTACCGGTCGTCCCACTTCCTCCGACAATCTGGTTCCGTGATAACTGCGGCTAGTTCTTCAGCGGACACACCCTCGATGACCTTGAAGCCCTTGTGTACAGGTATGACGGAGCAAACCTCAGGTGCAAGTTTCTTATGCACAGACAGGCCTTTCTCGCTAACAAGCTCCCACCCGGTCGAAGGAAACAGTGCATGCGTCTCTTGTGTCCATGCGAGGGCGTCCAGGGCATACTGCATGGGCGACTTCAAGGGTGAAGGGAGTGCCGCACTCGCCAGTGTCGCCGCAGGTGATATAGCCGCTACGGCCTGCTGCGTCGTCGCCGTCGCCTGATCAACTGCGTAGTTGAAGAATCTCGTCAACGGGCTGGATATCCGAGGTGCCGATGCCCAAGCACTGAGCCCAGTATTCGTCGTATTCACTTGTATTCCCGCCGCGCCTTCCGAGTCCGCGTCCCATTCCGCCCTGCGCCGCCGTATGGCACCCACGACAGGCGGCTGATCAAGCGGTATCCGCGGGGGCTTTACACGTTTCTGCTTCGTAAGCGTCTTGATCTCGTGCTCGGGGAGCTCCTCGACATCCACAGCTACTTTCGCGCCATTCACCATGACGAGCCCCTTCTCCTTCCCTGGCGCCCGCCGTACAATAGCGAGCAGCCGGTCGTCATCGACGAACATCGCGTCATGGGTCATGGAAATCCAGAGCCCCCCGCCCTCAGTAGAGAGGCGATGTCGGCGCAGGCATGATATAGCCTGTGGTGGAGGATCCACCACGATATCCAGTGAAGGGGCCCAAGTATCAATATCACAGCGGATCTCGCATTCGATCACAGGCGACGTGAAGTGCTCGCCCAGATTCGAATTCAGATTGTTCATGGTCCGCCGGCTGGCAGACGCTTCGTACTCGATCCGGAAACTTGCGCGTTCATGGTCATACCGCAGTTCGTTCGCCTTGGCACCCGCTAGGCGAGTCATGACAGGCGGGCCTCCGCATTTGATGGCGAACTCCCCAATGCCAGCCAAGGAGTTGATCATCTGCGTAGGAATGGACGTCTTGTTGGTCCATCCCTTGGGGTCGGATTGTTCAAGCAAGGTGAGCAGCGTGGTAGTTGGAGAGAGGGCCTCGATCGCCCAGCCTTGAAGGTCGACCTGTGTACGAATGACATTTGCTTCGACGGGAGGGATGTTCGGGAACAAGTGGGGGTCTTCTGCAGAGAAGGAGAACACGTGGATGGTGGTGGGTGATTTATATACAGTCTTAAGCACGACAGAATCGCGGCCGCTAAAACGTGAAGGGTCGGAAAAGTTCATTCAGTGTGATAGTAAATGCTTACTTGACAGGCCACGCGGGTCTTGTCTTATAATGCCACAGTTCGGTAAGTTCATTGACATCTTCCAACAAGACAGCATCCTCGTGCTGCTTGTCCCAGTAGATCTTGGCACCTGGGGATACAACGGCCCCATATAAGTCCCAGAGTCCAACACCAACGAAGGTTGCTTCTGCGCGGTATACAACCAACGTGGGATCAATGGAGTCGAGTTGCGTGATAGATACTCCTCGAGCTTCCGTTGCTACAAAAGAGTCAGGAGGGAGATCGTACAACGCGATCAATGGACATACTTCGTCTCCATTTGGCTTCCGGTTCTTGTAGAAGCGACGAGAAATAGATGTACTTCCGACGTACTCTTGACAAGACCGACTTGTCCGCGGCTGGGGTGCGCTCCGTCATGGGACGAACAAGAGTTTGAGTGGATTCGGTAGAAGTCGTACTGTTTACGGTGCCCAAAGATGAAGTTGTGTCAAAACTGAGATCTACTGCACTTGACACGTCCTGCAGGATCTGCTCGGATATAAAATACGACGATGGATCACGGTCTTCGACATCCTGGATAGTCTGAGGTAGACCATTGAGTCGAAGCCCACTGGAAGGTCCAGAAATCTCGATTACAACCCTCACTTTCAGCACAGAATGGTCGTCGATGAGTGCAGCATGAGAGAGTCGGAGAACAATCTGATCAGGCGGGATAGATGGAAGTTGAGAAGAAGGAAGTGAGTTGCTTCGGATAGCATGTGCAGACCAAGGCAGTCTCTCAACTTCTTCGGAAGACGCCTTTGTGGTCACTCGAACGTCCCAACCTTCAGATGATGGCAAAACGCATTCAATGGAACGTGTCAAACGGCGTTGTTCGCGTATGGCATGCACTTCGTCCATTCCACGGGTAACTTCCGCCAGCGTCGTATGATCCTCGTCCTCGGGTATGATGGAATAGTCGATGGTGAGGGCTTCACGGTCAACTTGAAATCGAGTACGTTCGATGCTGACGCCACCTCCGTATCCTACTAACTTCGGTACGTGGCTTCCACGCTTGAGTACAGTTTTCAGCAGCCCCAAGGTCATGGTGGAGAGTTGTTGCGTTAAATTGGATGATGTTCCGAAACCCCAGAGAGCTTTAAGATCGTGCTGCCAGAAACAAGTCATCCGTATCTTTCCACCCTGCGAATTCCTCTTCTTAAGTGTATCACCGGGGGCATTAGAGGCAGGTTGTGGTTGTATGTGCTGTATACACCACGCTAAAACTGCCAGGGGAGCGTCAACTAACGTGAATAGTAGAAACATTTGAACACATACGAGGAACGTGCGATCGGACGTATGGAGGTGAAGGTCGTAAATATGCGGGCTCGTCGGGTGAGCGGGGCAGGGATGTGGTTATATCAATGACAGTCGCAGTGTCATGGTATGACCGAGATATTGTTACCGCATCTCGAGGACTTTGGATGCAACATGGTTAGATTCATAAAATAGATAGTATTTTTAAAGGCTCACTTTGCTGGCCATCCTAGCGTAAAGTTTGTCTTTGATATCCGGGTGGTGTGATCAAACATCTCTAGCAAATGTGCCTCCTCAACAGCAGGGTCCCACTCTTGTCTCAGTTCTGGTGTAGTTAAGACAGCCTTCCACGGCTCCAAAGAGACCAATTCTTCGCTAGTGAACACGTCCAAAACTAGTCTGTAGATGTCGTCCCCCGTCTTACTGGGTTTCCGATGCACCACGACGTCAGGCAGCTCGGGAATTGCAGACACCCTTGCTTTTCCCTTCTTTGCGGGCGGGCTGTCCGCGGCATTCGGAATTCGTTTCCATTCGTTCGAGGAGGACGTGAGCAGTTGTCGAAAGTGTGTCTCAGCGTCGCTCAACGCAGTTGACCACGATTGTCGCAGCCTGAGATGTTGCGTTATATGTTTTATCAATAGTCGGCGAGAAAGACAGACAGACCTGGAGCCATCGGACATCCCGCGTCAGTGAGTATATTAAGATGGTGTGTGGGATGGAGCTCGAGTGTTGTCTGAACGTGGTCGGCTGCAGCCTGTCCTCCTGAGTCCTCGGAGTCAATGGCGGCGCGTTCATTGGGGTAGGTGGCGTGACCTGCGGAGTTGCCTTTTATGGAGCTTTAGGGCAGCCTCAAACGTGAAGGTGACGCCCAACGTTGGCATCTAGTTCCACTTATTGAACATGTGGTTCAAATCAGTGCACGACAGAACAACATCCAAATGGTATGTATGAGATTACGCGTGAAGCGTTCACAAGGTCGTGAGTCAGATGATAGGTTCAATATGCGCCTCGGAACGGTATATAATTCATTGTAGGTCTACCGCCCTGCGCAATCGGCTCTGGCAGGTCACTGGAAGCAAGGGTGAAGCCATTTTTACTCCTAGTATAAATGGGATCTGTGCGAGACTTCGCGGCAAAGAGCTGAGGCAGGTGATGGCAACCAGGAAGATTGGGACCTGACGGACCTGACCACATGGAATGTGACAGCCGTGACCTTTGACCAGCAAACTTCTGAATCTTCCCTTCGTCTACGTTCAACGACGACTATCGTGTCTCTCATCCTTCGGGACCCCACACTCTTTTTTCCTCACCGTTCCTTCCGAAAAAGTCATGGGTATTCACCATAACCAACAAGTTCACAGGCGTGCTGTGGCTAACCAACGTCGCCTCGCTGCTGCGGATAACGACGAAGAGGCTGCCCTCGAGAGCCTCAATGCTCGCTTCAGCCCGACTGCCTCATACTCAGAGACCATGACCGCGTTCACTGACACCCCTACCGATACTGGTGAGTGCAATACTCGTTGAATAACCACAGGTCATATCGCGAGAAATCGGAATCCTTCTATTTCACCATATGTATCCATATCATGCTAGCCATTAGCAGGATCTCTTCTCAATGCGACGCCAGACTTCTTTTTTTATTATCGGATACGTGGAAATGGCATGTCAGCGCTATACTGACAGATACATGTTTTGCCAGCCACCCTACCTCCCGTTTCTACGTCTACGACTCCGCCTCCGCCTCCGCCAACCACCACTACGCCCGTGGCTCCTACTACACCTACAAGCACCCCTCCAGCTATCACTGATACAACTGTGACTCCCGCACAGCCGTCCACTACGGTCTTGCCCCCGACGACGACATCCAGCACTGATGTGGTAGGCTATTTTCCTCACGTTCAAAGAATGATTCCAATACTCATCTTGCATCCCTCAAGATTACCACCCCTCTTATTGCCACTACGCCCACAGCCGCCACTCAGCAGACGATCATAGTCACGTCGCAGACGTCTGGTTCCGTCGCGTCCTCGGCTGCTAGCTCGACCCCATCGAGCAGCTCCAGTGGAGGCACTGATGTCGGCGGAATAATTGGTGGAATCGCTGGTGGTCTCCTTGGCCTCGTCGTGCTTTCATTCATTATTCGGTTCATTCTGGTGAGCCAGCAGGATTGCGCACAGCATCACCTGACTCAGACTTTTATCAGAACCGTCGGAACAGGAATAAGGAGGCTGGAGCTTCAGCCTTCAATGCCGACACTTTCAGACGTTCTGCGGTCCTTATGAATGAGCCACCTACCCATGACGACACTGTCCAACGCGGCTTCAACCCCAGGCCTCCTTCCATGATCGAACGAAGGCTTGCTTCTCCTGCTCCTACCTTTGGAACCCAGTATGGTGAGCCTGGACCTGGACCTTATGGCGCTCCGGGTGGATATGACTACGGCAATATGGATCAATATGGACGATACCAATCGTCCGGACCTGGACAGCTGATGAATAATATGTCGCCACCCGTCTCTGCTACCTCTGCCCACCCGATGTACACCAACTCAGCCTATGGACAATCGCCCTTCTCACCTATAGGATCCCCCGTCAGCGCCAGGGGACCCAGTTATGACGGGAGCCAGGCTGCCATTCTGACCAGACAATCCTCTTCCGCCACTCAACTCTCTCGCCAACCATCTGCCGGAGGAGCAAACGGATACCCGCAGAATAGCGTAGCTCAATACGCTGCTTACCCCAATCAGACCCACTCCTCAGCCCAGAACGCATATGTCGATCTCAACCGCTCCAGCGTGACTCCCTACCAAGCCGCTCAGTACGCTGAAATCTCCCAGAGGTTGAACACCGATGTCCCCGCCGGCTTGGATACTCCTGCCGTTAACAAGTTCGTGCAATACGGCAATGAAGGCGTACCTCCCGTCCCTGGAAAGGACACCGCCTCGCCCTTTGCCGACCCTGTTCCTGCCGCACTTTTCCCTGGCGCTCGTGTGGCTGTCCATGATCCCCGCCATTCCACCGACTCCGTTTCCCGCGACCTGGATGATTTCCCCGCCCCACCCTCTCCTGTGCCCACCGAGCGCTCCCGCGTCGAAGCCAACCCGCCCATGCTCCCCGAGATCCAAGTCGAGTCCCGCGTCGCTTCGTACGACTTCCCGATCTCTGTGCGCGGAAGCGATTTGGAGAACGGGATCACCGGCGACGTTGGGAAGGAGTTCACAAAGAGCCCTCTTGCGAACCAGTTCCCTGCTACGCCGAGCCCGCTGGCCTCTAGCTTTGGGATCGCCACCCCACCTGCTGCTGCGGCTAGCTTGCCTGCCGCTGCCCCCGCGCCTGCGGTAAATGCTGCGGAGAAGGCGAGGCCCGTCACCGTCTACGAGGACGAGGACGCCTACGGCGGCATCTAAGGTGTTTGTGTTTCAAGAAGGTTTATTTCGGTGTACAATATCGTTGCTCTGTTCAGGTGGTGTTGCGACTGGGTTTTCGCACCTCACTCATTAGTCTTTCCAATGCTTTTTTGGGAGGGCGGTATCTGGGATCCCTCTTCTCCCTTACTTACATCGCACGCGGTCTGGATACCCCTCCATCGCATTACTCGCTTCTCAGTGGGGCCGCACTTGCAACTTCGGTTGACCTCCGATGCTTATTTCTTTTTATCTCCTCGACGATCTCGAGGACTACATAGACTCAGTAGTTGCTTTTTATAGTTTTTTCTTTCTCCCTCATATACCGGTTTCACAACCGCCATACCCATTCATACATTCTTAGCGCCAATCTGAACCTCTGATCAGCATGTTTTTCAGTGGGGATTGTCTTCGCTTTGGACCAACGTAAGTGTGAACGGGTGCTCTCTTAGTCTACATTTATGTAAACGAAGTTGATCAGAGTAAGGAATTCGCAAGGGCGAATTGAATTGAATTCGGGTACATGATAAGCCTAATCACGTATCGAAGGCGGAGGTTGGCCTGAGCCAAGCGACGCGTATATATATTTTGCGGCAGCGCAAAATTCGGGTTCCTAGCAAGCTTAACCTTGTAGAGCTGCATATCGCCACTAAGATCGCTGCCAATAAGAAAGGGTGAGTTTGTAGAGATACCTAGATAATCGGGAGCGCGTCCGGGATATGCCGGTGTGACCCATATGCCCTCTTTTGAATTGATTAACGCACCGTGACGATTGCCGCAAGTTGACATGAGAAAGTGGACATATGTACGAGAAGAAAACCTTCCCAACACCTCCTCCCACTACTTAGTTCTTCGATTATCTCATTCCAGCACGTACGGCAAGCTGGCCGCCCTCGACGACGTAGGCTGAAGCGGCCACCGATTAACTGGCATGACGGAAACGGTCACGGTGGAGAATGGGATGCAAGTCATCACAGTGGCACGGTATGCTATTGTCGCAGTGTATAGTCTGCAGTTGTACGAATGGTTCGCGGCGTGAGTGGACTTCAGAGCTTGGTCGTCGTCAGTTGCGGCTGAGTTACCTCTGACCGCCTTGTTCTCTTTTTTGACTGGTTGACACCATCAGTGGAAGCAAGGAAATCGACCTGGTATGTGCGATCCAACCTAAGTAGAGCGAGCCCAGATCTAACGCACCAGCAGGTCCACCACTCCCGCTGGACCTCAGTCAAAGTCGGCTACCTCCTGTGCCGCTACTATCCATTAGCCATCTGGCCATTCGTTATGTTCGCTTATGTCCGCAGCCACACATACGAGGCCTGTCTGAACATCGGCTTGCCTGTACATGCTCTCCTCGCGCCTTGTGTGAGTTGTAGCCCCAGCCGCAGCGCATCACATGCTAACTCTCACAAAAATAGCAACTCTTTCCCCAAGGTTAGATCGCGTCGAGATCTGAAGAAGCACATTGTGCTGACACCGATGGATTCACAGGGGTTATGCTTATGCGCGCATACGCTTTCTGCGGGCGGGACAAGCGCATCCTCGTTCTTTTGTTAGTATGTTACGCGGGCCTTTTTGCCATCAACATATGGTCGTTCTGCATAAATTTTCAAATTATGCCGGAGGTGGTATACATCGCCTTAGGCAACACCGGGTGCTATCCATACTATGACACAGGAACTGTAGGATTTCGGATAGGAGTGAGCTGATTTTTTCTGGTTGTGTCTGCCGACCCAGCTCAACTTTGACCGACCATCAGTATTCAATGGTACACTCTTTCATAGTCCGCCAGAATCTGAGTAATGACATTTTTATTTGCAGCTCGCCGCGACATCAATGGACGTCGTATCGCTAGCAGTTGTGTTAGTGGTATGTGCACGCTTCTATCCTCCGATTCTCAACACCTCTTGATGTTCTAACCTTTAGCACTGCTTTCGTAATAACAGTCGAGAAATATCTTTGGGAAGATATGTCGTAGACCAGGGTCTGTGCCTCCTCGTGTACTCTCCGTGCTAAAGCTCACGCTTAAAGCAGGGTTACTCTCTTTCGCTTTTGTCATTGGGTTGAACGTCGCCGCCGCCTGCATCTTCTTCAAGTAAGTCACATATGTAGTTGCGGGCCAGAATCCAAGTTGACGTAGCCGATCCTTCCCAGTCGGAAAAGCCTACACAACGGCATTGGACTCCCGTTTATCCTTGTCGTCTCCAATCTGATCGTGAGTAGTTTCTACATTGTTGCCGAACAGTCTGACCATAACTTTCGTTGAAAACAGGCTTGCCGCATGTAAGGCGCCCTTGCATAATGGTTCTACCGTGACTTAACTGTTCCAGAATACTAAACCTCCGCAGAAGGCTATCGCCCACAGATTCCGAGATCGCGGCAGCGCACTCGCAGATTGTTCGCGAAGCCCTCATACGGCTGGAGGATGGAAGTTGTGACGTGTGGCTCATGGAAGGCGAGGTTGTAGATAGACATAAACAACGCACACATATAGACAGATCGCAACCATGAGTTATAGTGCTTGTACCAACAATAATCTGTACCTCTATACGTGTATTCCTATAGCTTTCGACACAGCGGGTTCTGACATACTTCGTTCTTTATTACATTCTCGAAAATATAAATCATTGGAACCCAACGTGCGATTGTTGGGGAATGGACTCAATGGACTGGCATCCTGCCATAATACGCACGACGCTTCCATATCATACTATCTTCAAATCGATTTTTTGGAGTGCGCTATCGAGACTAGCACCAAAATGCAACAACTTTCACCACAAAGTCACAGGCACTGTCGTTTTTTCTGCGTCGATCTCCTTTTACTTAAGGATACTCCCTTGATCTCGAGCCCGAAGCATTATTTAAATCCTCCTAGACACTGACAGATGTTCCTCCATCCTAGGTAGACAACCATTGCATATTCTCATGATGGATACACCGATCATACAGATGTTACTATAGCTAGCTAGATCGCGTATCATGTCGTAAGCTTCTTCAGCTTGATACTGCGGCTCTGGCTGCCGATGGGGTGTTTCCCCTGAGGCTTGATAAATGTCGGCCTAATGGTCTAGTAGTATGATTCCTTGTCAGGGTACTAAGTCCTTAATGACTACTTATCGAGGAGGTCCTGGGTTCAATTCCCAGTCAGGCCCTGGTCTCCACCCATAAAACTTTTTGGGCGTGCACGTCTTCTTGTTTCTCTCATTATGACTACCATTATTACACAATCATACTCATCTCGAGGATATTAGTGAATTACTCACCGAACCTTGGCAGGAGGAGTCTATCTCCAGGAATTGGACTGCATGCGCCACACCCCCGCGGCCCTGGCTGCTGATGGGCTATTTCCCCAGAGACTTCGTAAATGTCGGCCTGATGGTCTAGTAGTATGATTCCTTGTTAGGGTAGTCGTTCGACGACCGCTTATCGAGGAGGTCCTGGGTTCAATTCCCAGTCAGGCCCTGGTCTCCACCCAAAATGTTTTAGTCCTACTGAGCTCGCCGCGTATTGTTGCTGACTTACGTCTTTTTGGCTGTGTGTGTCTCCCCGTCTCTCTCATTGTGACTACCGATATGACACAATCATAGTCGTTGCGAGGACTCCAAGTGGTATTTAGAACGAGGGAGGAGTCCGAGGAGTCTATCTCCAGGAATTGACTCACTCGGACACTGTACAGAGAAACACAACGACTGCCACTAGCACAAGCTCAAGCCATTCCACTTGCGCCCCGCGATCACCTGCGGCTCCCATGCTCGCCACTGGCCTGCCCAGACCCGCCCAAACCCCCCATCGCACCGAAGGCGCCCGCGTGTAACCGCCGAGTGAGTGATGCTTACTGGTGTGGTTTACTAGTAGGCAGTTTCTGGGCGTGCAACAGCGGGCGCACAGAGATGTTGTGAATATGATCGGCGTGAGTGAAGCCATGAGGATGTCAAGATCCACCATGACAGTTGGTAGAAATGAGAGCCTGTCAGATATGCTGGAGTCATGTCATCCAATGAGGGTGTCACCGACACATGTAGCCCCAGCCTGATTGTTGTCGCCACGACGAGTACGAATATAGACGCCCAGCTTACAACGCGTATCTTGAACGGGCTGTCGATTTGATGTGGTTTAAGCAGGTGTAAAACAGGTATTTGTACTCCATCGGAAGGACATGTGTCGAGGCAACAGTCATCAAGAGTTTAAGCGACAGGACCAGCCTCAAGCAGCACAGACTGTATCCAAAGACAGGGCCTAGGTGCTCCACACATATCTGCTAGCCTTCCTAGCTGAATTGATGGAGACGAGGATACGACACACGGCCAAGCAAGAGAACGATGCGTCGCGGGACGCCGCGGCTCTTCCTTGTTCCGCTCAGAAGCGGGCCGCGGGCACGCCGGCCGAGCTCATACTACATGCATTTCTCTAACAATCGGTCAAATTATACCGATGAAGGAAAAATGATGGTTACAGAATAGAGAACAGGTCTTTCAATTCCCTGCGTGCGCGATTGTTATGGAGTTCAACCAGGATAGACGATGATGACCTCCGACGAACATTATAGTAACCCGCAGTAGTCCCGAACTCAGAGAGTCAGAGGATTGTCGTGTCAAGACTAGAAATGAAGGGATCCGAGACTCCGGATCAAGGTGATAAATGTGGGTTGTTTGGGCAACAGACAACGTTGTAGTACAAAACTTAGTTGGCGCCCTTCGCGACCTCTTCGACCTCTTTCTCGCTCCCGGCGTGCTTCCCACATTCTTTTCCCATCTCTTTCCTTTGCATATTACGCCCCATTGATACCCATTAAATCCTGCATTATATCACTGTAAATCATGATCCATGAAAACCGAGGCGTCCGCAACCACCGCGGACTGGCTGCTCGACAGGCACAACAGGCTCCACCTACTAAGGAAGTTACCACTACCACTACATCCACTCGTCGGGGGTTTCATATTCCGATTCGTATGTCTTCTTTCCTGGTCTATTCATTCGTGTGTCTGATTTGCATCCAGTGACTAGAATCATACCCCCTACGACTCCAACGTCCCCCGTTCCCCCAGTGGTTACCCCCTCTGAATCTGTGGTGCCTTCGAACTCTGTACCGCCGACTGCGAGCACCTCAGTTCTTCCAAGCTCTGACACATCCTCTTTCATCGTGTCGACGTCCACGACACCCTCGGTACATTCTATTCTTTTGGTGTTCATTTGGGATCGTGAATTCATTAGTCTATTGTAGCCCACCCCGATTCCACCTACTACCACCTCCGCACCGGAGACTACCAGCTCCACCATAACCTCGTCAACATCATCAACATCGTCGACGCACCCCAAGTCGTCGACTACCGTTGCAGCCGCCAAGAGCTCAGGCGCCGTAAGCACTGGTGCCCTCGCCGGAGGTATTGCAGGTGGCATAGCTGGAGCAGTCGTTCTCGTAATCTTGGTCTTTTTCCTCGTTGTAAGTTCCCCATCTGCTCAAATAGGATATGTCATCTCAGTACAACACGAAACAGAGGCGTTACCGCAGGAAGTCCCTCGAGACCCTCGCTTTCAACGCTTCCCAGTTCCGACGCTCTGCCTACCTCCTCGATGACAAGCTCGCCCCGCCCGAGAAGCAGGCCCAGAAGCAGCAACAGTCGCGCCCGCGCCCGCCCACCATGATTGAGCGCCACATGCATTCTCCTGCCGTACCGCCCACGTCTGCTGCCCTCCCCTATGGCGAGCATGCCGTACGCAGCACAGACCCTTACGGCCAGTACGCTGCCAGCGCCGCGCAGTATAATGTTGGCATGTACGGAGCAGACGGGCAGATTATGCGTGATCCGCATGCGGAGCTGTATGGCGGGAACGTGAGCGGAGCGGCGTACGGACAGCATGCAGCCTATGGACAGGCGGCGTATGGGGCCCCGCGCAATCAGTACCAGCAGTACCCTCAGCGACAGCAATACCCGCAGCAGCAGTATCAGAGCCCCTTCGCCCCTGGCCAAGCCCTTCCGTTCACTCGCACCGCAGCACCTACAAACAACGCTATGCTCCCCAACCCCTTCGCGAACAGGCTCACCCCGGCCTCCGCTGTCCTCGCCGCCGTCCGCACCGCCGCACACGCTGGTTCCCATACCCCCTCAGCGCACTCCCACTCCACCAGCAGCTCTAACGACTCTGGCTCCGCGAACACCAGCACCCCTGCATCCCAGACAACCACGACCACCGCTACGAACACGCGCGCGAACACATCCTACCTGAACCGCCAGCCCACGCAGTCAGGCGGCGCGCCGCCCGCGTACGAGCCCGACGCGCACTATGCGGATGTGCAGAGAGATGTGAAGTTCGCACCTGGTGCATTGGCGGTGGTCAACAAAGATGGTGCCCAGAGCAGTGCTGGTGCGGGCGCGGGTACGGCTGCGGCTGCAAATAGGAGGCAGCGCCCGTTGTCCTCGCACACTGTGTATGACCCGGACGACGCGTACGGGGGTATGTAGAGCGGTTGACATGCGGAGGCGACGCGTGAGATGGGCGTCGTCTTTTGGTGGCCTTCTTTCGAGGACCTCGCTCGCTCGCTCACTTTGTTTGAGAAGGGACAGCATCGATGTAGTATTGTATTGCTATTGCTATTTTTGTATACCTTGGTGGGCTAACGACCCCGAATTCGTCTATACCCTATCCTCCTTCTTCTCCTGCTCCTCCTACTCCTCGATGCCCTTCCCTTCCCTTCGCCCCCGCCCCCTCTGTTGTTGTGACTTCCCCTTAAATATTTATTGCTGTACTCAGTATTAATTCGAGATACAGAAAGACACTTGAATGTACTCGTATGTACTTGGTATGTACTTTCGCTGAGAGTATGACCTGCGGGATTATACTAAGTACCGCACGTTGGAAGACACCCTCCCTCGTGCCACCCTAACCGCGCTCTATAGGGCTTGGCGAACGCTGCCGCCGATGCTAGTTGTATCCTCCATGTATATGCAATCCGGCTTTAATGAAGCTGTGATGAGTAGAGTCAAGAAGCGCAAAAGGGCCGAACCGATTCCCCGGAATGCGTTCCCCCATGCTTGATCTGAATGGTGAAGTCATGAATTCGGCCAACGTCGCTATTTTTAAAAGGGCTTGGTCACGAGTGAGCTTTACAACATGTAATCGGCAGTCTCCACGACAGGGAAGGCTTAGCAAAAGCTCAACCACTCCATTGTACTGTATGGCTATGTGAGAATGTCGACCGCGGCGTGATAAGCAAAATCACTCGTGCATCCCGAAAAAACTCAACGACCAGCCTGATCGAAACGACAATAAGCACTCCAATACAATGGGAAAAAGAAGCCTCTTGCGGACCTCTTCATGACACCAGTCAGCCATGATGTCGAGCGTTATATTCAATGCGTACGTCAATCCGCCATCATCGCCTTGTGACGGCGAACTCGGAACAACATCCCCGGAGCGGACCAAACTGAACGTTGCCTGGGATGGAAAGCGAGGCCCGAGGGACGAGGCGCAGTTTGATTACGGGGTACAACTTTTTTGACTAACAGAGCGAGGGGTGTATATTATTCCGACGATAGATTAAAGATACAAATGCACGGGGCTGCGAGGTCTTGAGATGCACGGTCAGCGGTGTTCGCTCAATAGGACGAAATATATATGACGTACTTAATATAAAGCTACAAGGACGAGGTTCAGGTTGATACTTATACAGATAATAACTCTAGAAGCGCTAGTGACCGAGTTTGACATCACGACGACGCAGAGCTTTCCGGTGGTGATGGTGGCGGAGGTGGGGGCTCTGTAAGAGGGTTCTCATCTCGGGCTTGTTTTAGCAGCGTGTCAAGTCCCTTGTCCTTCACCGCTTTCTAAAAGAAGAAAAACACTAGCGTGGTCAGCGCCCAGAAAAAGGCAACTGGGAAACCGACGTACCTGCACACACTCGCGATAACTCTCCCAGACCCTCCCGCATTTCTCTTGGAACTCGGCTGCCTTCCGTTGCGAGTATTCTACACGCTGAACGGGTGACGCGGATGCAGCAACCGCGGGCTCGAGGTAGCCTTCGAACCAGGCGTTGAAGCAGGAGTCGTATTCAATTTTGAGAGGCGTGCATTGCGGAGAAAGGCTGTGGGCCATTTCGCTGCTCGTCAACCGTTGGGTAGAGGAAAGGAGAATGGTATCGTTGATTCTTGAAAGGGTGAAAGTCGCGATACCGAGTCTTGCCAAGTGCTGACAGACGTGTGTGACCACAAGCTCAGCCAAACAACGAACGTCCTTTTTTGGACCCTGCACGCGACTCTTTTCCTTGACCATGAAAGGGGGAGAACTCATGAACTTACCTCGACAACGTACACT
The DNA here is from genome assembly GCA_018851285.1 of Lyophyllum semitale. Classification (NCBI taxonomy): domain Eukaryota; kingdom Fungi; phylum Basidiomycota; class Agaricomycetes; order Agaricales; family Lyophyllaceae; genus Lyophyllum; species Lyophyllum semitale. Next base: position 18,326 of record JABCKH010000054.1, on the reverse strand, counting down.
TACCAAAAGTATTTTATGTTTCCACTGACATGTAGAAGGTGAATAAAAGCTGCTTCGCAATACTAAATCCCTCCCCCCCACTGGCAGCGTTCTCAATATTTTCTCGTCGGCAGAAGTATGTCATGCAGCGAGTGCATCATGATGCAGTAAAAATGGTATTGACCAGAAGAATTAATTACCTGCGTATCGTTTCATCGTCGTACTTGCGATCGCGAGCATGGCTGAAGCCTTCTATTCACAAAATCGGACAAACTGTGGTAAATGACTGACTTCTTTTCCAAGTATGGATGCGGGATATACAAGACGGAGATAAATGCGCGTGAGGGGGTGTATACAAACGACGAGCGAGCGAGCGAGCGTGTAGAATGAGCCTGGAACAAAAGCGGTATAAAAACGAGGACGATGGGGCAGCGATACATATGTAATGAGAGGCCAAGTATACGCACAATGAATGAAAAGAGTTGGATGGGCGCTGCACATCTATAAGGGGTATGGTATAGGTACAAAGAACACAAAGCAAAGCAGGCGCCAAAAAAAAGGATGAAAAGAACGTGCGCGGAAGGCGGAAGGTATGGAGATGGGTAAAGAGTGGCGCGAAGTTGGATGGATCTGGTTTCTGTAGACTTTTTGTGGGAGGAGTATGGGGACAGAACGAAAGCTGCGACGGGATGAACTCTATAAATGGTGGTGGTAATGGCACAGACGGAGATGGAGAATAAAGACATGGAGAGGAAGGAAGTCCGTGGCACAGCGACGAGTATATAACAAGATTTTGGGGTGACAAAGACGAGGGACGGGGAAGCCATGAGTCCGTAGGATGTTTATTGCAAGATTTTGCTTAGATGGCTGGGGGTATGCGATCCGCGTTACACAAGCAGTCGGTATTGACACCAATGTCATAATGCACTGGGGATAGCGGCAGGGGAGCTCCGTGGTATAACAGAGAAAAGAAAGCAAAGCGCGGAACAAGGCAAGAAGACGAGAGCCATCTAAAACTGGCCACACTGGCCAGTCGAACAATCACCTAGCACAGTCACCACACACCTCCACACCCTTCTACCGATTCGGTGCATTCGACGGCACACTCATCACGTTCAACGGATTCACAACCCCACCCCCCGCCGTTCCCCTCGCCAAATTTCCAATATTCGGCACCCCCCTTCCTGCCAGCCCACTCCCGCTCCGCGGCCGCCCCACCCCGCTCCACGACGTCAGCCCCACCCCCACCCCAAACCCATACCCTAGCGGCGCACTATCGCTCCGTGCCCGGCTCAGCTTCTTCCCCTGCACCTGCCCCATCCCCGCGCCCACCCCCGCCCCGGGTGACGAGAGTGCGGACGACGCGATCTCCCCCCCGCCCCCTCCCGTGCACGGGCCGCCGTCGTCCTCCGTCGAGATGCGCGGCCGCTTCGAGCTGAGCCGCGCTGAGGGCTCGGCGTCGTCGAAGTGGTCCATTGGGGAAGAGCCGCCTGGCGAGGCGGCGAGCGGCGAGGCGTCCCCGCGGAGGTACGAGGGGACGTGGTGGAAGGAGTGCTGGCGCGAGAGCGTCGGGGGCCCGCCGCCGTTTCCTTGCTGCTGTTGTTGTTGTTGTTGCTGATGTGGATGCGGATGCGGGTGGTGGAACTCGGTTTGCGTGGGGCTGACGTTGGGACTGTGCATGGACTGGAGGGAATGGCTGTTCATGTTCATGTTCATGCTGAGCGGGGGGAGGAAACCGCGCGCCTGGCTGGACGTGCCGCCGGACGAGGCCGCCACGCCAGGCGAGGTCACGTAGATGTTTGGGCTGTGGCTGTCGTATTCCAGGAGGTCCGCTGGGAACTGCTGCACTGAACACACGACGTGGGGTGAGCGGGAGATGGACAGAGAGGATGAAGGAGAACATACTGCTCCCTGGGAACCGGGTGCCCACTGTCTCCCAGATCCTGCTCAGCAGGCCGACGAGGCGATCCGTGCGCCTGCGCTCCAGAGAGAGTTGTTCCCACACGCGCCTGTTCTCCTCGCGCATTGCGCCGAGCTGGGCTGCCACCTGTGATTCCAAACCCAAACACGGAAAGAGAGTTAATTATGAGGATCAGCCACCATTCTTAATGCCAGGAAGCAAATCGAAAAAGGAAGGTAAACATGGAACGGAAGCAAATTGACAGAACACGGGGGGACACGGAGGACAGGCACGTGTATGAGACTGCGGCATTGTATACATAGAATGCTTCCACTGCGATCGAAAGCAGACATGCAATAAGGTTTGGGGTGCGGGCGTGGTCCAGGAAGAAACGGAGAGTACGATCGATCGAGCGATCGGCAAGCACGTGAGGAACACGATCGGCACAGCCATAAAAAGCCACGGAACCAAATGATCCCCAAAAGAAACGGGAAGCAAGCAGACTTGAAGAGAGGACGAAGACAAATATAGTTGCACGCACCTCCCCAGGCAACTCCACACGATGCTTAAGCCCAGGATCGGGCTCGAGCGCCTTGCGCTTGATCTCATCCAGCAGGTCCGGCCGGCCACGCAGGAACTTGTGGTGCGAGAACTCCCAGGTCTGTGCATCTGTGGACGTGCGCTGTGCTCTCGGTGTCTATACATCGCATTTATAAATTTAGGGGGCGCATATCCTGGGAAGCGGGGTTTAAAGGAGACGCACCCTGTTGATCTTGTGGAAGCCGTACATGTTGAGCTGGCGAACGAAGCTCGAGAACTACAAATGACATCAGTACGGACAGTGGGAGCGGGAGGTGGGAACGCACGTTGTTGTGCTTGAAGTGGGAGCCAAGGATGCTGCGGCTGAACTCGCCAACATTAGACACGACAAAGGAGGTGCCGAGCTCGGTCCAGGCGATGTAATGCGCGGACTTGGAGTCATTGATCATTCTACGTGCGGGGCATCGTTAGCGTCATAGGTGTGAAAGATAGAATACAAGGGTTTTGCGAAATCGAAGCACGGGGGGAGTGAGATGGGGATCTGGGCATCAGAGTGAAATCTAGCTCATCAAGGGATGCGATGAGAGGGAAGTCCGGGTATATGGAGTCATAAGGCATGGCAAGCGATATAAAGCACTCCTCTCCAACCACTGAAAAAAAGAAAGAAAACGGGATTAAAAACTCACTGATACAACTTGGTGACGAAGTTGTTCGTCGCCATCGGCTTGCCCAGGATATTCATACTCCCGCCCACGCTGGTCATGCCTCCAATGGGCACGCCCATCCCGCTTTGTGCAGGGTCTTCACCGCCGCTGGTGCTTCCGCTGCCGTCAATGGGGCTCCCGTTCCCATTTCCCGAACTGAAACGCATGTCGATGTCATCGTAGGTCTGGGACGAGGCGAGCTCCATGGGGGCATCGCGGGCCTCCTCGTACATGAGGTTCTCTTCCAAGACGGGGGTTGAGGTAAAGGAGCGTTTGCGCGGCAGGTGAGAGGAAGAGGAGGTGGCAGAAGAGGAGCGGGAGGGGCCCGGGGTGCGACGGTTGTCATACGGCGATGAAGAAGAGACGGAGCTGGCGGAAGACGGTGGGGGTGGGAGAATATTGCCGCTGTGGTCATCTGGGTAGTGTGCAGGGCTGCTTTGTTGCTGGGACTGCTGTGAGTCGAACTGAAAAGAGGGTTGTATGTGTTGGGTATGTGGATTGAAGGGGTTGGCAGAGGGGCTGATAGGAGTGGAGAGGGCAGAGGCGCTTGGGGAATGGTTGATAGGGGACGGGTTGGAGGGGGATGCGACGGACAGCGAGGAGAGGTTCAGGGACAGGTTAGAGGCGCGACCAGTAATGTGGTCTGGACGCGAACGGTCCTGGTGAGGGTAGAAGGGTGGATAGTGCTGCTGCTGCTGCTGATGGTCAGTAGGGGGGAGGAGGTGTGGAGGCCATTGCTGCTGTGGATAATGGGCAGGGTCTGGGTTCATGGAATAGGATGTGTCGAGGTGCGACATGACGGGTATGGTCAGAGCATGGGGTCGAAGCAAAGTATAGTTTGTACTATACCGTATCGTTTGTGGAAATTTACTAATACCCGATCTCAGATCCGTCTTCTGCCATTCCATGGAGACACCCTACTCTTCTTCTAACCCTCGCCCTGACACGTAAACTAATGTTTTAACCTCATGGACCGCCGCACCTCGCCGCCCTCCCATCACCCTGCCAAGCATCATACACCCCGTCGCGACATCTTATCAGCAGGCGTCGTACCATGCCACTTTTTTAATAACTCAAAAAAGGCAGAGCCCTGCACAAAATGCACCGAGGTTAAGATCAAGGGGCGTCTGCCACTGACCGCCATCGAGGTTTAAAAAAAAGCAGGCCCAGGGCTCTCGGCATCCTCCGCAAGTCCCCGTCAAGTCGCACACCTCAAGTTCAAGTTGGCACCCACCCTGCCTCTGCTACACCGTGCGGAGCCTCCTATATACATGATTTCACAAACGTAAACAGCCATTTTGCAATGCGGGCTTGGAACATGTATATACGACAGACAGCTACAGCCTCGTGCCCTGACGCCGCGTCCTCGTTTAGAGAATTCGAAGATCCCCTCCTCCGCCACCCAGCCATCACGTTCGGACCCTCGACTTGGAACAACGCTGGAATCTCCTCTCCGTGCCCATCGCCAAACCTGGATTTTCTCCGTCAGGCTCCCCAACGTGTAACCCTCCATCGCGATCGGACGTTGTTCTGTATATACATATTCTATACAATGCGCGGGTCTGCGCGGGTCACCGGTCTCCACGCTAGACATTGCTGGACCCGTTCTGTTCACTGATCATCATATGCATCACTCTGGCTGCATCATGTTTCTGTCGAGCGTACTTACTCGTCCACCGAGTTGCTGCGCGTTGCGAAAATAATACCCGACTCGGATGATGGCTTTCGCACCGTCGATTTCTTCATCCTCTCCCACGTCATATCTCCATGTCATTGTCATCGCAGAACAACACCCAGGACAGACGCCGCCTTTGCTTTGCTTCCCAGATTGAAGCCAGGCTCGAGCTAGGAACGCGACGCAGTCGATCCTCCATCATGCCCAAAATCCTATATCCCGTGTCGGCCGGCATTTTTATACCGAGATTACATCACGGTAACTCCGTGTGCTGCTGCTGTTCCGCCGATTCGAAACATCCCTGCGCCAGCCCTCACGCCCAGAGATGCATGCATCAAAGATATGCACGCTAACGCTCCAACTTTTCGATCCTCCGAGTCCTTCCGCCACTGCAACTCAATACGCGCGATGTACAGGGGATCTTGAGAGACCGATTCTTTGTTCCGTATTGAACCATCATGCGTTTTGTTATGCATTCATGGCACATGCCTACCTCTTCTTCTTTTGCTGTACGTCAGTATTCCATACCGCGTGAAATGGGTAGATGGTCGACGATTGATGTCAGCGCGCGGCGGGTGCGTGATGGATCTGTAGCTGCACGGAAATCGCAAGTCGCCGCTGATCTGCTGCATAGATCTATCGCATCCTGCCAGTGGTACATCTGCTCTCAGCAAGATGAGTTGTGGTATACTTATATGTGACACGGATACGCTGTATGATACTTCTATCATGGGTCCATCCCTGACGTGCCGATAAAGAACTTTGTACTGGAGCTCCGAGACCATGTCCGGCGGCGCCAGGTGCTTAAAAGTCGGGTTCTCGTGCACTACTTGCACATGCACAAATTAAACTGCTTCTAATGCATTGCCGACACCGGTCGAGTGTCCCGTGTACATAGACTCGTTCTGGTGAGTCGAGCGTAGCGCAGAGACCCTTGCGTGCACGCCTATTGCCTCTAAGCTCTAGTAGCTTTCATAGTGGCGTTACTACGCAATGACATCTACTCGTTGTAAACGACGAAATGTTCAGCTATGATCGTCAGTGATTGGAAGCGTACCGAGTCTAAAACGCAGCCGCGCGTGCAACAGCTTGGACTGGCATATGATAAATTGCTTTGCGCTTGATGATATGCCACTCCAAATCGTGTACATCCATGATCGAACATCAAGCGATAGCATTTTGAGTTGCCGGTGCCTTCACCTGGCTTCCCCACGTCCACACTTCAAAGATTCTTTGTGGGGTGGACGTGCCTGATGGAGATGCCTGGCATGTGTTTGCGTTTTAAGTGAACTGAATTTAGGCGTGTGGGTCTTGATGGTTCCGCTACTATCAGCAGAGAACCCCAAAACCTCATCATTTTTGTTCTTGGTTTTGAACCATAAAGAAAGAGATACAAGAGGCAGTTCGAACAGTCTGGGAACGACGAAGAAGGCTCGAAGACGGTATTAAGATTCCGGGGTGGTAAAAGACCTGGTGTAGGTATCTGTGAATTGTGGCTTGGACGTTATTCTGGCCTGAACTGTTAATGAATATGTGCGAGTCTATAACGAGTGCGCATGGGTTCACGTCATGTCGTAATGATAGCGGCTGAAAGCGAATCAGGTCCACGCGGAGCGTCAGGGCCGCTGAAATCGCGCACGTCCGATTTACAAGTGTTCATTCAGTTGGTCTAAGTAGGTACACAGGCAAGAAACGACGCCGTAGAGGCCTCATTTGGGCGCGCTTTAGGAGAACCCGTCCATGGACCATGTAAGATCCGTGCATCTAAGGACATGAAAGGGCAAGGGCAAGGTCGTGTGCAGAGAACGACGCCAGATGAAGTGGTAGTTCGCAGGGTGATCCGGACATGGGAGACACGGGGACAAGTGCACGGGACACAGAACGCGCGATGATGGAGGGGAGCTTGGATGAGAACAGGGGCTCTTATCTGCCAATGACGGATATACGATTGGTATTATTGACGCGAACAGACGGAAAATTCAACACGGGGAACAGCAAGATATGGACAATGCAGAGGATTCACATCGTTTCGGCCGAAAGATAACAGGTACATTCAGCCTGTCGAGATATCGAGGCCGTGGCTTTCACGTTATCGTTCTAAACCTTCTTTCCCCGCGCCCACAATGCGGACAGCACTTCCTTACCGGGATCGCACTTCTTGAGTCGGTCATAGTCATACCATACCAGCGCCTCGTTCGAGGTCGCGACGAACGCGCGCTGCGCGAACGAGTACGCCGACGCTGTCACGTTGAACGTCGTAGGGTCTTGGTTCTCATCTGACGGTGACGGGTGCTTCGGGCGGTAGCCGACGAGAAGCTGTACCTGTGAGTAGGACTCGTCTGGGAGGGTGAGAAAGACGTACGGTATCTGGATAGGTGACTGGACGCCGGAAGCGTACTTCTATGGATTTGAGGATGAGCGACACGCCTTTTCCTTTGATCATGGCTTCTGCTTTAGGGAGCCCGCCAAGCTCAAGCCCGAGGGAGTATAGCCATGCTATGCGACTCTAGGTGTACAGTTCAATATTGGATTTATAGTTCCACAGACGAGCGATTCTGAGGCAACCAACGAAACACTTACGGATTCAAAGTAGCGAACTGGTAACACAGTGTGAGAGACGGTTCAGTGTGCGTTTAGGAGGGCTGGAGCGTACTGTACTGGACATTGTTTACATGCCTGTCCAAAGAGTTTAGCCATTCAGATGGTATTTCCCAAGTCGCAAAAAGACGTACTGGAATGGGTCCTGGTCTCCCCACACGATCCGTTGCTCCCAGAATGAAGCCGGATCAAACCCTGCTTCCGTTAATTTCATGCGAGCGTCCTGCAATGGATCGGGGAGGCTCGGCTCTATGGCTGCTGCTTCTAGAAGGTCGGGAGAGTCAGGCGACGCGGGGCCTTGAGTTCCCGGGGGTATGTAAAATGGAGATGAGGGATCCCGAAATGCGTCTTGAAGCGCCTGGAGAATTCAATGCAGTCAGAACTCAAGGGAGGTGTGGCAAGCGTGGTGGGTTAGAGACCTTGATTGACTTGTGGCGTGAGCGCACCGCGTTTAAGATAGTTGGAATGGTCGTTCTGCACCAACGAAGGGATTGCATGAGACAGTAATTAGCGACCCTTGGGTACTTAGCAGATGATGGGTTCAAGGTTGTCCGATCAGGTCCGATTCCACACGCACCAACAGTGCCAAATATCGGCCTTCAACATTTTTTTCCGTCCATCTATCATATGTCGTCCTATATTTCTGCCCTTCAATGCTATGTACCCCACAGAACCCCCACAGAACTCTGAGCATCCGTGCATCGCGATACAGCCCCATTAATTTGCAGGATGTAACAATGTTTCTCCTTGTACACTTCCTGTGTTTCTGCCCAATCTTTGTGTGGCAGATACGTTCGCACGGAAGAACGCGTCTTGAAGCAAAAACCTACAGGCTTATTTGCGTTTAACTCTGGGCGAAATAGCTTTTTGTCGTCGTTCAGTTCTCTGCTGTCGCGCTTCTCGATGTGGTTTTCCTTGGTTAGTTTGGCCCCGCAGGCTAAGGGGATGAGTATATTTCTATTCGCGTCGTCTCCAGGGCTGGGAACGCCGTATCTCAGGTCGGCGACTGAAAGGCAACCCCCATGACATTTAAATTCGAAGAAAACGCGGTCACATGATCAATCTATGGAGCAGAACACGACATCTCCCCCCGCTCTCGAAGTCGTATGACTCTGAGGCTCCCGAAAAGGGCAAAAACATTGGAACTGCCCTCTAGGACCTGCTAGATTTGCTGACGAAGATCTCGGGCAACTCGGTGTCCTCCGGTGTCGTCGATGACGATGGTGCGCGGAATGGACGCGTTGGATTGGCTGACAGAAAGCTACCAAAAGTCGCGATCGATCCCCTCCAACCAAAGTGGAGCAAACAGCCAGCGTCCTATAAGAACCCTCCTCGCTCAACACGATCCCCCATTCTTTCTTTCTTCCTACCTTCATCTTCCCTGATCCTGGTGATCATTTTTACCCGCCTTTTTTTAACTTCAACCCCTTGAACCCTTGCCTTACCCCACAACCTATACACACACAGACTTCGTCTTACCCTTACTCACGTTCGCGCATACATTCACATCTTACCTCCTTTAATTATCATCAACCATGGTCGCTCTTACTCCCCGCTTCGCTGCCCTCGGCGCCTTTGTCTATCTCGCCTCCCTCTCGGCTGCACCTCTGTCCGTCGGCGCTGTTGCTATTCGTAAGCCCCCGTCGAATCAGTACAAGGCGGTTTGTTTTGTCTCGCATATATTCACTTTCTTAGCGACTAACATGTCCGGTATTCAGCAACGTGCCATCGGGCCTCTGGTCAGGAGCGCCTTCCGTCTTGCTCAACTCAAGGCCAGGAAACGTGACCATGATCTTATCGACATTGATCTCGAGCCTTTATTCGACCTCGAAATCGGTATCCCCAAGAGACGCCACGAGCAGCACCACTTCCACGCCCGTCACCATCACCATCACCATCGCATCGTAATCCCCACCAATCATGGTAGATCATACTACATGTCGCCCTCTTCAAAGCACGGGAAGCGGACTGTCAATGCCAAGGGCTATGGTGTTTTGCAAAGAGACGCGAGCGGTGGTCGTGGAAGAGTCGATTTAATGGTAAGTCCTTCGCATAATTCGCTATCTGGACATTAGTAACGGTGTTTCGAATACTTCAGAGTTCCGATTCGCGCTTCCCATCTGGGAAAAAGCTGGCGTCTCTTTGGGAGAATCCTGACCGCTCAGGCATTCTCAGCGCCTCCGAAAACAACGCTACTCAGATGTACCTCGTCAACGCACCTTCTCCTTCTCGCGCTCAGGCTGAGACGCCCAACAACGCCGACTCTGAGGGCGTTCCTGTCATGCTTCAAGTTCATAAGCCCAGTGGCGTTTTCTGTACCACCTATAACGTCAAGGAGTCGACACCCGAGCCTCTCACTCTGGAAGAGTGCACTTTCTTGCAGCCCAACGAGGAGAAGGACAGCACGAAGAGACAGGTGTTTGATTACGATAGCGGGACGGGAGTCGTTCGCCCATTCTGGATCAAGCCCGACCATACGAGCTCTAGCGGGAACGCTCAGAGCGTTCTGGAGAGAGCAGATGCATCGAACGCTCAAAACGTGACATTGGTGTTTGTGTCCGATGTGCGACAAGTTGCGAACGTTGAGGATACGACAATGTCTTCGACCGCGAACGCTGTAACGTCTACCATGACGACGACTGTGACTGTCACCAGTGCTGCTGCTACAGCCCCTGTTTCCGCGGCCGACGCTGTTATCACATCAAGCGCCGAGTCTTCGCCTGCCTCCAGTGTCCCTGCTCTGACCTCGACGACTGATGCATCCGCACCTACTGCCAGTTCCGCTGGCGCGCTCGATGTTCAAGTTGTCGGACCCGCAAGTTCATCAACGTCTATGTTTACATCCACATCGGCTGCACCTACGACCACGATCAACGCCCAGGATGTCGCCTCCAGTATCGCCGCCTCCTCATCGACTCCCGCCCTCACCACGGATGCTGCATCGACGTCCGCCCCCGCTGCTTCGTCATCGACTCCCGCCCTCACCACGGATGCTGCATCGACGTCCGCCCCCGCTGCTTCGTCTTCCTCGATGGCCGCTCCCACCGCCGCCGCTGTGGACGCCTCTGCGTCGACCAGTTCAGGTACCGACTCTTCTGTTGCGCCAACGATGACTCCCTTCAGCACTGAGCCTTACAAGTGGAAGTTCAGACGCGAGTAAATAGCATTCATGTAGCAAGGAGAGTACTATATTAAGACCTGGTTGTGATCGAAGGAAACATTTTTAAGAAGCGTTACGTAAATGCATCCGGAGCTTCCACTTCAGTAATACGAGTCAGAGGCAAACTCTTCAGCTGGCTGGCACATACGATCATGGACTCGGCCTTTTCAGAGCGAGTGCTGAGTATTCAATCCCATGTGGTCTACGGCTACGTCGGAGGAAAGGCTGCAGTCTTTCCCCTCCAATGCCTCGGGTATGACGTCGATGTGAGTTCCCTGCACCGGCGGGGTGTACTGGCATCTGACGTTGTCGCAAGGTAGTAAATACGGTCCACTTCTCCAACCATTCAGGTGAGTTTTTCCAAGATGTATACCACTGAAGGAGTATTACATGTTGTGTCCGCCAGGGTATGGTCGTTCGGGAGGCACAAAAGCGTCGGCTGCTGAGCTGAATGCCGTTTTCGAGAGCATGGAGCGTAACGAGCTCATGGTACCCACGCGGCTCCTCACAGGTGCGTCCTGTTGTCCTAGTTTCTAAAGACAACCCGATTGACTCTGATCTGGGAAAGGCTACGTACCGGGTGCAGAAGGGCTGTCTGCAGTCGCAGGACTTGCACGCAAGCTGAAGAACGAAAAGCCTGAGCTTATCTACCTCTTAGATCGTATGTACGCGTATTGTTGCTCGTTGACGAGGTAGGCTCACCTGTGGTGGGTGTCTTGTTCAGCCGTTATGGGCGACGCCGGCAAGCTCTACGTCGCGGCGGACGTCATACCGATATACCGGGAGATGCTCCCGCTTGCCACCATCATCTCGCCCAACTGGTTCGAAGTGGAGTAAGCACTGAACGTCCATTTCAAGTGAAAGTACCTGATGGGTTGTTTGTCTTGCAGGACGCTGACGCAGGTGAAGCTAGAGGACATCCCGTCCCTACGCAAGGCTCTCTCGATCCTGCACAACAAGTACCACGTCCCCCATGTCGTCATCTCCTCTATCCCACTCATGAGCTGGCTCTCCGACGCGCTCCCGTCAGCCATCCGGCCTTCATCGGAGGCAGAACATCTCCTCTGCATCGCCTCATCCGCACCACTTTGCTCGACTGCATCTACCGCAAAACCATCGATCGTACACGCGCAGTACGTGCCCCTCCTTCCAGGGTATTTCTCCGGCGTCGGAGACCTCTTCTCCGCGCTCCTCCTCGCGCACTTTCCCCGCACGTCCACCTCGTCAAACACCCCGAATACAGCACCACCACAGACGCCCCTCGCGCACGCCGCGGCGCACGCGCTTGATACGACACATTACATCCTATGCCTCACGCACGAGCATGCACAGACACTGCCCGCCCACGAGCGTCAGCCCACAGACGACGAGGCGGACGCGGGGGAGCCGCTGCGCAAGACGCGTCGCATGCGCGGTCGCGAGCTGCGGCTTGTGCAGGGGCAGGCGGCGATCCGCGGCGAGGGGGTTAATGTGCGGCAGATGGGCGTTTGGGACGGGTTCTGGGGCACTTGACTCTGGAGGGTACGGTTTTGTCGGGTGGACAACTAGATGATGTGCTGGGATCTGGGATTGGAGGTTCGGGTTCATCTGGAGATGGAATAGAAAATAGAGTACTAGACTTATATACAGCACGATCTCAAGAGTAGAGTAACTCAATCGCAACTTTCACAAGACGAGAAAGTGAGAGCTTCCATTACGATTCCTATTCTACACATACAAATTACCATCTCCACCTGCACACATACACAACGATCAGTCGGAACGGCCGAGCTTCGCCAGAGCACCCTCGCCCTGCTCGAACCACTCCTCGCGGGTTATCCAGAACTCTTCCCTGTTTTTCATAATGTCGGCGAGGACGGCACCGCCAAGGAATACCATGTGCTTTCTGCGCGGCGGATCCTCGATCTTGATCTTGAATTTCTGGTGTGGGGCGTCAGTAAGGGATCCAAGTCACCCCCAGAGCCGATGAAAAATCGGATGTAGCGTGGGAGGACGAAAGAAGAGGGATGGAGACGTACGTTCAACCGCGACGGGTCACCGTTGAGCACGCGTGTGAGATAAAGCTGCTTCATCTCCTTCTCGAGGCGGCTGGGGAGGCCAGGGTACATGCTCGAGCCTCCGGAGAGCACGATGTGTTTGTAGAGCTCCGAGCGGACGTCAACGGCGGCGGCTTGGATCGTCTGGAAAAGCATTTCTGGGTGGGGAGATGGTTAGAGTCGGACGGAAAGGCAGGATAGTGGCGCACCTGCAACACCGGGCTGCTCGACGTCAACGAGGTGCGGTTGGAACATGCATTCGGGGGCTTCGAAGCGCTCGGATCCGACTTTGATAGTGCGGCCGTCTGGGAGCTGTGGAGATCGTCGGTGAGGGCGGTGAATAGGGAGAAAATGATGCTCACAGTATAGTTTTCCACTAGCACTGTTGTCTCTTCCGAGAGTCGCTGGTCCATGTCGAGGTCGTAGCTAGCCAATCGAAATCTTAGCGTTGAATAAAGAAATCCGGGGACAGGCAGCACCTGACATAGCATAGTTTCTCTTTGATCTCGCGGACGGTTTCGAAATCGGCTGTGCGGTTGAAGGCGTACCCGCGCATGAGGAGCAACTTGATGAGATACCGTGTCACGTCTCGACCCGCGATGTCAAGACGGCGTGTGAGATGTGGCATCGAAAAGCCGTCGTACACCGGCACTATGTGCGTGACTCCATCGCCCGAGTCCACCACCACCCCCGTCGTCAGACCTAACGGAATCGAATCAGCCACCCGCATCCACACCCCTATCGCACCGACGCACCTTGCGCATACAGCGTCAGCACCGCCTGGATCGCGACATACACGCCCCCGAACCCATACTCCTCAAACATGACCTGACACATCTTGGTGCGGTTCGCACGCGGGTTCATCGGTGGCTCCGTCAACAGCACCTTGCGTCCGCGCGGGTCGACGCGCAGCTTCTCATCAAAGGTGTAGTCCCACAGGTGTTTCATGTCTTTCCAATCGCGCACGATTCCGTGCTCCATCGGCTGTGTCACCTGCAGGTAGTTGCGGTTCTCAGCAGCCTCGTCGCCGACCATGATGTCCTTGATGACTGCGGACCCGACGCGCTCTTCCGCACGAAGGATCGGGCGGCCGACGATGGAGGGGAAGACTGTGGAGGTCTTGTGGGTGCCTGGAGAGGTGCGGATGTGAGCTGGGGCGTACCATGTTCGGGGAAGTTGGAGCCTGCGTATCCGACTTTGACGAACTGCGGGGAATGGGTTATCGGGAGATTGCAAGAGAAAGGATGTAAACTTACACCTGTACCGTTGTCAACGACGAGAGGGGGCCCTGGATCCATTAATGGCAGAGTTTGGGGATAGGTGGATGAGGAGGGAGAGATGTATTTGGTGACAAATTGTGGGATCAATCCTGATTAGATGGCAATTGGATCTTATTGGACCGTGATTTTACCCAAATTGTACCCAATTATAATGACAGATCCGGTTTTGGGTATTATAACCGGCTACATATATTGTCCAAAAAATAAATCAAAAAAGAGTGCAGTCGACATTAGAATGCAGCTTCCATCGCTGCAACGTCGTTCAAACGCCATAGTCCAAGACAATGGCCAGACCCCGCCAGAAGTTGACGGCGAAGCTTCTCAAGCTGTCGATCCGGAACTCAAGCTCCCCAAACGCGCTTCGTTGATCATCATGATCACTGCGAACATTCTGCTCCAGGTGTGTGAGTCGCACATTGACGACACGCCATGCTGAGTACTGCTGTAGATCTCTTTCTTCATTATTGTGTCCTCCTCGAACGAATACGCTCTGCACCTCGGCGGCACCTCCACCTTCTCTGGAATCGTCATCGGCATCCCCACCGTTTTCTCCGGGCTCGCCCTCCTGCCCCTCGCAATGTACGATCGAGGTAAGCACATCCTCTCCCATATCAGGCTATCAACGAATCCTAATTACACCCCCGTCAGGCGGTTATAAAATACCCCTGCACGTCAGCTGCTGCGCCTCCCTACTCGGACACGTCCTCTACGCGCTCGCGTACCGCGCCTCCTTCCTCTACCTCATCCTCATCGGCCGCATCGTCAGTGGCTTCGGCTTCACCCTCTGGATGTACTGCAAGCGTTTCTGCTCCGACCCGCGCCTCGTCGGCGTCCGCCGCCGGACCACCCTCGCTGCATGGCTCGTTGTCGGCCAGGGCATCGGGATGTCTCTCGGCCCCTTCGCTGGAGGTCTTTTTTACAAGGTCGGCTTTGGGGGCCGGGTATGGAATGGGTACACGGCGCCAGCGTGGGTTATGGCGGTGGTCTGGGCAGGATTTTGGGTTGTCGTTTGGAAGTGGTATGAGGATATACCGAATGAGCAGGAGATGCCGGCTTCCATACCCATACCTGCCGATTCGGAGGACGGCCAAGTCATGGTACTACAAGAACTACACATGGATCAGCAACCCATCCCAGCCCCGTCCCCACCGTACCGCATGACCCCGCAGCAATGGGGCGTCGCCGTATGCATGTGCTGGTTCGCCATGACCTGCTTCTTCATCCTCGGCGCCTGGGAGTCGAACCTCCCCGTCTTCGGTGCCGCCCTGCCGATCTTCCACTGGTCACCTTTCGCCGCCGGCAACTTCATCGCGCTCGGCGGGGTCACAACCTTCCCCTTCCTCGGGCTCAACCTCCTCCTCGCACGCCGCACACCAGACCGGCACATCCTCGCACTCGGCGTGGGACTCGGGCTCGCCGCACTCCTTACATTCCTCGGCCTTCTAAGTGGAAGTGGGAAGAGGCTGAGCTACGGGGCGGTGTTCGTGTGCTGGTGGGCCGTGGCGCTCGGGTTCAACCTCGCGAGCACGGTGACGATGAGCACGCTGAGCAAGCAGCTGCCGCCGCGGTGGAATGGGCGGACGTCGTTGGCGATTCAGTATAGCAACTATGCGGGGCGGGTGACGGGCGCGGTGTGGGGCGGTAGTGGTGTGGTGGTGGGGATGCGGAATTATGTCGGGCTGCAGATTGCGCTTGTAGGCGTGGGTGCGGTGCTGTTTGTTGGGCTGTGGAGGGATCTGAAGACCAAGATTGGGTAGGCGGGGGTTAGGGATACTGGGAACGTTGGAGCTGAAAAAATGCGCTGGGCGTTCGCACATCACGTCGCCCATCCATGTTCACAAAATGTGCGGGTAGCCTGGATACTCGTGTATCCAATGAAGTCGCGCAAAAAACCAATGTTTCCTAAAGAGACGTTGGAATTATCTATATGGGGCAAAAATCCTCTCCTACTAGTCCTCGCAGGTTGCAACCCTCCCAATATCACGGGTCCAGGGTCGATGCCCCGGTGCTCCCCATAATCCATTCACCCGCTCCCTTACGAACGGCACCTCAAAAGTCGGAGTCACCCAGGACCGACTTAGCCGATACCCCATGTATCGTCCGCTCCGCCGGCCCCTGTCTCTAAAGCATTAACATGCCCGAGGGCCGACGCGCTCAAGAGGCCTTGATCCACGGAAAAGATGGTGTTCCAGACACCCAGCGACCGGCGGCGTTCCTCGGACCGCTTGTGTCCCCATACATACTAGATCAAGACACAACAGCAGGGTCGGACGACGGCCTGGTGGTGCAGAGGAACACGCCTCCACAATGGTGTTGCTTGCAGAAGCGTCCCGTTCGAGCCGGGCCGAGGCCGCTGTCATTTGAAAGTTGCACAAGTTGCGGGCAAACCAGGTTGGGCTTTCGAATGCTGAGTGTTCTTCGTCAGTGGCTACGTATGGGCACATGGTGTAGTTGGTTATCACGCTCGCTTTGCATCACATATATCGGCTGTGAGGTTCTGCGAGTGGTCCCCGGTTCAATTCCGGGTGTGTCCACTAATTAGATATATTGAAATCATTTTTACTCCCGTATCTCGATTCTTATACGGGAGGAGACTCGAATCCACAGCAACGTTCTGGTAACTTGAAGTTCAGACTAAGATCTGTTGGTGTAGTGGAAGAGACCCGGGACCGTGTCTGCGGTCTCCCCCAAATCAGAGAGCGTCGTGTCATATAGCTGTCACGGTGACCAGGTCGTGTTGTGGCAAAGCACGTAAAGTGGAAACCGGACATAGTCAAACGTTGAAGGCAGCCTACTGATAGAGAGAAGATTCCCCTAAAACCGGGCGTCGATGTCACGACAGTCCAAGCCGCGTCCGCATCGAATCTCTGAGAGTTGCATCGTCTTGGGAAGTCCGACTCAACATTCAAGCCTAGCTTTAGTCTGAAAATCTGACGACTCAGCAATAAACCCAGAAATCGTCAAACAGAGCCGCTTCGACATCTATGAACAATGTCCGAGTCAAGTAATATAACATTATCAACACATAACCTGTGTTCTTGCACAAAATGTTATTGCAGCCGTGGCTTCCAGTGCTTGCCAGTCTGGTCCGTCAATTTTACATTCCAAGTCATCAGGCGCTCCGACCAAGAGACCCAATTGGCCCTAGGTCCCTTGGTTATTTCGCGTCTGTATCCCGAGAATCAGATCACGATGGCCTACTAAGATATGTGAGAAGATTCACTCGGTGGTGGCAGCCGAAAACCTGTAATTTCTGCAGGGAAGGGTAAAGCGTGCCAAAATTCACCCATCCGATATACTTGAAGTTCTTTTTCGTGGTTTGCTCTTTATATCTATCGACATGCACACATATTCAGCAAATGACGGCGAAGTGGGTGGTGTCATCGGACGCTCACAGAGGAGGTTTTGTTAGAATTTTCTTCGTAAGGCTTGTGTGGGCGTTGAAACGAGGGGTCTTGCGATAATTCATTCAACAGGGCGAAAATGGATAGAGAAGGTATCCACAGACTCCGGATAGATACAAGACAGACAGGACAGGACACAGAGCAAACGATCCATGCAAGCCGCCATCCGTCTTCAAGGTGACCAGTTTCCCGCCGTACTTCTGAAGAAATTCATGTGCGCCTTGCATCTTGGAAGCGTTTAGGAACGCGACGTGCCGTAATGCAGGAAGACTCCAGTGTCCCGGGGGAGTCCTGCGACGTTCGTGTGGCTGTTCTGGAGGCTGTGGGAGAGAAAGGAGGCGAGCTTTGAGTTTCCGCCACTACCTGAACTGTTGTGGCCAAGTAATAACGAGGCCACCCATTTATTGAAGTATGGCGTTGATACCTGTGATTGTCGAGTCTGATATTCGAGTGAAGAAAACGAGGGCCCTCCACCAAAGAATGGAGGGCAAGCAGGCGACGAAGGGAGGAATATACCACGCCCTTCGTCGAGACGCACGGCCTGGTCGTGCGGAAGAGTCGAGTTTCGTCCCAAAAGAACGCGGGCAGCAGCACAAAGGGTGCTGTCCCCGGCAAACTAGGCTCGCGTACCGACACAGAGAGACACTGTTCTCTTAAACATCCAAGGAGGTGCATTATGTCGTAAATGGCGCCATAGGCGAGGACGCCATGCCAGGAAACTGCCACCACCACATCGCAGAGTAGTATTAGAAGGCGATCAACACTGCCGTTAGCACGCAGGGTCTTTCTGGACACATTGGGTGCTTCCGACAGTGCATAGATATATAGAAATAGCTGTTATCGTGGTCAGCAAGTGGTCAGCGAGTCAACAGCGAGTGGCAGTTACTGTTCTCGGCTCCAGAAAGAGTCTGGCAGACAATATGAACCTTGAGTGAACTCCCAGATTCTACACAAATTCCCGTCATTTTTTTATGTACAGACCTTTCACATATTCTTGTCTCGTCGTGTTTGTACGAGTTCAAAATTCCGAAAAATCAAAAAATTCATAAA
>JABCKH010000053.1:0-51284 GCA_018851285.1 Lyophyllum semitale | reverse complement strand
CGTTCCAATCTTCCTCCGTGAAGACCTTGTCCTTGCCAGCTTCCATAATGGCGGCGCTGGATGACGTCATCACGATGCGTTTGACCACTTGTCTAGAAACGAGGAGAACTGAGTGTGGGAGGCGGAGAATGTGTTACACATACCCATGCTTGGCTGCACTATTCAGGACACTGACTGTTCCGTTCACGGCAGGCCCAATCATTTCTGAACGAGATCGTATTGTGTTAGTTACGTCGCTGCAGGGCCTTAATAATAATGATAATAATATATTTCCACGTACCATCAACCGATGCAGCATTCAGATAGACAGGTGAAGCGGTGTGTACGATTCCATTTACACCTTCGACGGCTTTGTCGAATGCGCTCTCCTGATTAAGTAGATATTTGATTTCGCACCCGACACTGAGGAGGAACAACCTTACCTTCGTGACATCCTCCACAACGACGATCTCAAACTTGTCGCCATATGACTTGAACGACTCTTGGAGGAACTTCCCTTTGTCTGCTGATCGCACAGACCCGCGAACTGCATAGCCTTTCTCGAGAAGCCTGCGCGCAACCCAGGTCGCGATGAAGCCGTTGGCACCTGTTACGAGCACTTTGTCGCCGGAAGAGATGGAAGACATATGTTCAATAGTTGGTAGGAAAAAGAAGTTGAAGTGAAAAGTGGACGCCCCGCTGTTTTAAAGACAAGTGGTGAAACTAGTTTCAGAACGGCTGAGTAATAGCTATATATTATCGCGTCATAGTTGCAAATTACGATGCGACGAACGTCCGTCCCGATTGTACATGGGTATAGGATTGTTCAGCGTAAAACAATTATACGTCCGTGGTCGTCGCTCAGCTGATCAGACCAATTTTGATTCCGTGTTTACCATCCAACGAAAATCGCTGAGCAATTACTTCAATCCTGCCAGACGTAGGCACCTGGGCCCACCGTCAGTGTGTGAGGACGGGGAGAGTGAAGATAACACTTGTCTGCAGGAGATTCTCAAAGCTCTTAATGCGGATGCTTGTTACACAGGAAAGACTGGCTGGAAGGGTCAGCCGCATTGAGGAAGCATATTCGAAGTAGATATGGATAAACAGCCTTACCTTGGTGATATCCTCCACAACCACAACCTCGAACTCGTCGCCATACGACCTAAACGACTCTTGAAGGAACCTTCCTTTGTCTGCCGATCGCACCGATCCGCGAACAGCATACCCTTTCTAGAGGAACCTACGAACAACCAAGCCGTGATGAATCCGTTGACACCGGTCAGGAGCACCTTATCTCCATGGTCGATGGATAATGAAAAACGAAGTGATAAGGCGATAGGAAACGCTCAAGGCCGCCCTATCTTATACATAACAGACAAATGATGACACCCACTGTGAGAGTATACTGAGCACACAATAGCCACAAAATAGCCATCAAAGTTCTCACCAATGACACCAACTCTTCTTTCGGCCCCAGTCACATTATGAACACAACGTGAGTGTTTGTCTTTATTCAGGACGCATAGGATTGTTCACCATGATAAAATTACACAATCTACTTTCCGTGTTCCTCGCGTAGCTGATCCAGGCCCCGTCAAAGTCCGAATTTACCATCCACGACTCTCAAAGTCTGCAAGGATATCATTCGCCGTCTCCGCCTTAGTGTGGTACTTCAAACCCAGGATCCGTTCCGCCTTGGAGGTATCGTACTGTACCGGGGGTTTCGCAGTGAGTCCTGCTCCGAAATACCCTTTGGGAAGCGGGGTATGCGACGGGATCGGGGACGGAGAGAGTGCATTCGCAGCATCGACTATAGCAGATATAGTCAGGTCGGTCTATGAAATCATATGGACATCACTTACGCCAATCCTGCCAGACGTAGCTTTCTGGGGGTGCTGTCAGTGCCTGAGGATCTAGGGAGTAAGATAGGACTTGCCTTTGGATATGATGATGCGCTCGTTGCCCGCCCCCTCTTTCTCTAAAGCCAGGACATGCCCCTCACCGACGTCGCGGACATCGATCCAGGTAGAGCCTTGGGTGCTGAGGAATTCTTTGGACTTGCCGCCGGTAACAACCGTGTCGTACCATTGCCGGGCGGAGGTGTTGAGATCCTCGACGCTCTTAACGTCGTGGATGACGGGCTGGAGAGATTATCCGTATTAAAGCGGGATGTATGCGCGAAGAAAGTATGTTGACCTACCCCGAAGACCTACAAGTCGAGATTGAGCAAGTATTTGAAGCTCTCGAACAATGGTACTTACAAATGGCGGATTGAGAACCGAAAGATCCCACTTGACGTTAGCTTTATTCTTCTCATAGAATTCCCATGCCGCTAAGCAGTATTTCGGTTAGTAGTGCGTACACAGTCTTTTAAGAACTCACCTTTCTCCGCGAGGGTCTTAGACGCTCGGTATTTAGCGGCACCCGGGGCCTTGTCGCCCTGCTCCTTGACCTCCCGGACAGCGAGCTCGTTCCAGTCTTCCTCTGTGAAGATCTTATCGTTTCCGACTTCGAGAACGGAGGCGCAGGACGAGGTCACGACGACGCGTTTAACTCCTTGACTAAAAGCGACGCAAAATGAGAAACGGTACACACAGCAAACGGCTTATACACACCCATTTTTGGCTGCGCTCTTCAAGATGCTGACCGTTCCGTTCACCGCAGGCCCAATCAGTTCTGAAAGACATGTTTTTAATTAGGTGACTTCAAGCCTTGTACACTTCACGCACCCTCAACCGATGCAGCATCCAGGTAAAACGGAGATGCGGTGTGTGCAATTCCATCGACGCCTTTGACGGCTTCGTCGAATGCTCCCTCCTGATTGGATATATGCGCGTTTAATCTCGAAGTTGATACGGATGAATAGCCTTACCTTAGTGATATCCTCCACAACGACAATCTCGAACTTGTCTCCATATGACTTGAACGACTCTTGAAGGAATTTTCCTTTATCTGCTGATCGCACCGACCCACGGACTGCATACCCTTTCTCGAGGAACCTGCGCACAACCCAAGCCGCGATGAAGCCATTGGCACCGGTTACGAGCACTTTATCTCCAGAAGCGAGGGTGGGCATAATTCTCTACGGTTGGCAGAGAATGGGGGGGTGGTGAGATGGGAAGAAACGCTCCAATGTCGCGATTTCTAATATTTGAGCAGATAGGTGACGACACGTGACGCTGCGATGGAAGCAAACCGGGACCGGGACCGAGAGAGGCGGACGAGGCGGCAATGACGCCCCTCAGGTTGCATGCGTATCTCCTATGTGGTATGTAGATCTTATGCTTAGCGAACATGATAACTCTAGAACGGAGAAGACCCCACTCACTATTGTAATAACGCGGAAGACATATTTCGCCTCATAGTAGTGGTACAAGATATGTAACTGTCCATACAGTACTACGCATCTAAGCGTTGAATGGGTGTAACACTCAACTCTCGGAACGTTTTCCATGGATTGTGGTTGAGGGACCCATAGAGAAATCGATTGATTGTCAGATCCACGAAGAGCCTGAGTCCGCAGATGGTCCTCGGCTCGCGGTGGGGTACTTCGTAACTGCAATAATCACATGTCCTAGAAGGTGGACAACGTTGAGGACTGCGCAGTGGTGAAGGACAGGAAGGTTTACTTACAAATAATTCTCACCCTTGGTTCGGCTCCCGGAGCCGAATCACGCAATTGATGTTCCGTCTTAATCGTAAGAGCCGTATACTTCGGTTTCTGACTATTTAAGTCCTTATCAACCACGATTGCGAAGAACTTAGCTGACTGTTGAGTACATGCATCTCACGACACTAAAATAACGATCGATTCCGTGTTTACCATCCGCGCCTCTCAAAGTCTGCAAAAGTGTCACGTGTCGTCTCCTCCTTAGAGCGGTACTTCAAGCCTAGGACCTTCTCCGCCTTGGAGGTATCATAGCGCTCCGAATGCGTCGCAGTGCGCCCTGCCCCAGGTTCTCCATTAGGGAGCAAGGTATGCGACGGGATCGGAGAAGGAGAAAGTGAGTTAGCAGCATCGACTACGGATGATATAGTCAGGTCAACATGTCAAGATCGATGGGCAAAACTTACGCCAATCCTGCTAGACGTAGGACTCTGGGCGCGCCGTCAGTTGTGAGGAAGGGTAGACTTGGAGATGGGACTTGCCTGCAGAGACGATGATCCGCTCGCTGCCCGCCGCCTCTTTCTCCATGGCCAGGACATGGGCCTCGACAACGTCGCGAACGTCGATCCAGGCAGCGCCTTGGGTCGCGAGGAACACTTTGGGCTGGCCGCCGACAAGGACAGTGTCGTACCATTGGCGTACGGAGACGTTGAGATGCTCCCCGCCCTTAATGTCGTGAATGATGGGCTAGAGGGATAGGCTTGTGTTGAAGCAGCATACGAGGAGGAAATAAATTTGTTAGCCTACCCCGAAGACCTGACAATTCGAGGCTCAGGAAGTGTTCGAACCTCATAAATTATGTACTTACGAATGGCGGATTGAGAACTGAGAGATCCCACTTGATGTTAAATTTATTGTCCTCATAAAACTCCCATGCGGCTGAGTAAATAGTTGCATTTTAGTTAGCTTGGGGAGTCCTGTAATACCTCACCTTTCTCCGCGAGAGCCTTGGACGCGCGGTACTTAGCAGGGCCCGGGGCCCTATCGCCCTGCTCTTTGATCTCCCTGATAGCAAGCTCCTTCCAGTCTTCCTTCGTGAAGACCTTGACCTTTGCGGCTTCGAAGGCGGCGGAGCATGATGAGGTCACCACAATTCGCTTGATGCCTTGTCTACTAGAAACCAGGAGACTGAGCAGGTCTAGCGGGCGGAAAATACATTGTACACATACCCATGCTTGGCCGCGCTCTTCAGGACGCTTCCGTTCACAGAAGGTCCAATCATTTCTGAATTACATCATGTTTTCGAGTAGGTGGCCGCACTGCAGGGTCCTTATATATTTCACGTACCCTCAACCGAGGCAGCATTCGGGTAGGCAGGGGAAGCGGTGTGTACAATTCCATCCATACCCTCGACGGCTTCGTCGAATGCCCCTTCCTGATACAATGCACACGCGTTGGAGTTCGCACAAGACCAGGAGATGGATCAACCTTACCTTCGTGACATCTTCCACGACGATGATCTCAAACTTGTCTCCATAGGACCTGAACGACTATTGAAGGAACTTCCCTTTATCTGCCGATCGCACAGATCCACGAACTGCATACCCTTTCTCGAGGAACCTGCGTACAATCCAAGTCGCGATGAAACCGTTGGCACCGCCGGTCACAAGCACTTTGTGTCCAGCAGAGAGGGTAGGCATAATGTTCAACGGTTGATGCGTAGCTGATCTAGGCCCGGTTGGAGACGGCTAATCTGACCCTTCTCAGATGCACACGGCGTTCAGATTCGCGTCTCGAGCAGGATCATCATGATACAGGGCCAAATACAACATTATATAGAAATTATACTATCTGTAATCTAATCTAATCTATTTTGCTGGCAACAAAGGTAGTGACAACGTGTTTACCATCCGCGCCTTTCAAAGTCTGCCAGGATATCCCGCGCCGTCTCTTCCTTAGTGCGGTACTTCAAGCCCAAGATCCTCGCCGCCTTGGAGGTATCGAACCGTACCTCATGCGGCTCCGCAACGTGCTCTACCCCTTTGGGAAGCGGGGTATGCGACGGGATTGGGGACGGAGAAAGAGAATTCGCAGCATCGACTAAGGCACAGGAAAAATATCGGTCAGGTCGATCCATGAAAGCATCGGATGTGCAACTTACGCCAATCTTGCCAGACAAAGGACCCTGAGAATGCCATCAGCAAGTGAGGAAGGGAGTGGAGACTAGGACTTGCCAGCTGAGATGATCATGCGCTCGCCACCAGCAGCCTTCTTCTCCAAGGCCAGGATATGCGCATCGGCGGCGTCACGGACATCGATCCAAGCAGAACCTCGGATCGTGAGGAACTCTGCGGGCCGGCCGTCGACAAGGACTACGTCGTACCATTCGCGTACAGAAGAATTGAGACTCTTGACGTTCTTGACGTCATGGATGACGGGCTAGAAAGACGGGCCATATTGAGGGACCATACGTGGACGAAATAACTATGTCAGCCTACCCCAAAGATCTACAAATCGATGTTCAACAGGTATCCGAACCTCATGAACAAAATGTACGTACCATCGGCGGATTGACACATGTAAGATCCCACTTGATGTTAGATTTGTTCTTTTCGTAGAATTCCCAGGCGGCTAAGGTATAGTTTTATTTGGTAGGTCTTGAATCTTCTAGGGCGGCTGGCTCACCTTTTTCCGCGAGACCCTTGGACGCACGGTACTTAGAAGGGCCTGGTGCGTTGTCGCCTTGCTCTTTAACCTCCCTCATGTGAAGCTCGCACCAGTCGTCCTCTGTGAAGACCTTGTCCTTTCCTACTTCCTGAATAGCGACGCAGGAGGAGGTCACCACGATCCGCTTAACGCCTTGTCTGGAAAGGGAGCCTGAGTAGAGCTAAAGACAGACAAGGTGTTTCGACGTACCCATGCTTCGCCGCACTCTTGAGGATGCTCACCGTCCCATTCACGGCAGGCACCACTAATTCTGAATGACATCATGTTCGTGGTTAGGTGACTGCATCTTGTATGTCTTGTGTCTCACGTACCATCGACGGATTTGGCATTCATGTAGAATGGGGACGCAGTGTGTGCAATTACATCTACGCCTTTGACGGCTTCGTCGAATGCTCCCTCCTAAATAGACGTGGGCACGTTTAATTTGGAAGTAGAAATGGAGACAAAATAACTTTACCTTGGTGATATCTTCTACAACGACAATCTCAAACTTGTCGCCATACGACTTGAACGACTCTTGAAGGAACTTTCCCTTGTCTGCTGATCGCACAGACCCGCGGACGGCATAGCCTTTCTCGAGGAACCTGCGCACGACCCAATTCGCGAGGAAACCGTTGGCACCGGTTACGAGGACCTTGTCTCCAGCAGAGATGGTGGGCATAATGTTTGATGGGTTGATAGATGATGAAAAACGAAGGGATGAGGCGATAGGAAACGCTCAAGACTCGCTGTTTTATACATGTTTTGTCATATTCCTATGATGTCACTCAGCTGAGGACCAGAAAACACGCGACGCGAGTCCGATGAGACGGATACGGCCCCTTGTCATTGTCATGACACAACTTACGATGCGGCGCAGGTCCTCCGGCTCGTAACAGCCACACAATGTCTAACCCAACCTTCTGTGCTCTACATATTCAATGATTCCAATTCCAAGCATTTATAGGGTATACTTTGGCATACCTATATTACCAGCCATAAACAAAAATCATCGCAACTCCAAATTTATCTAAGAGCCACTGAGGAGGAGTTATCATAGGTTATCATCCAACCTCGGATACGTGGCCCCGTTTTGTTAAAATTAGATAGAAGGAATATACAGATCATACAACTGGCATGGAGCATCTCACCCCGTGAGCTCGTGTACTTACTCAATTCTTTGTTGTCAAGCCCGATACCTGGTCTCCAGTAGCTGACGTTGCAACGATGACAGATGAGCCTGAGTGCACAGGTAGTAGTTCATGGTTCATAGCACTGGAGGATGCCTCGCGATATCTTCGTAGCAGCAAAAAGGCACCTCCGAGCGAGTCGCCTGGTCGTTGCCAGTTGACCCAAAGTAATTTCCACCTTCAGCTCGGCTCGGCTCGTGCAATCCCGGGTGCCGGTCGATGCTGTCGTTTCCTCACTGCCATCTAGACTCTACATTATTCTCTCTGGATCGTTTTATTTCTCGTTTTTCCTAACATAGACTAGACATGTCCGCGTCCCTTCTTCGACGATACGCTAGCGTCAATTCCAAGCTTGGCCAGTTGTGCACGAAACCCGGACAACGCCGACTGCTCACAACACCTCATTCTCCTCCGAAGGCCCGAAGACCATTCGCCACACTATCTGCTGTCGCGGCAGTCTCTGTAGCGGCCTACACGCTCGGATCCATATACCCTCCTTCGGCATTAACGATACTCTTTCCCAGGACGGCCCCGCCGCCTCCTGACCCAACATCCCCGGAGGCTATCGCGTACACGCAGGCGCTAGAAGAAACACTACAATCACTGCCTCTTCTGCAGAGCCTTCGGAGGCAGCCCGATACCGATGATTGGTATGAGGTGCGGCCGTACAAGAATTTGCCGGAAGAGAGGAGGGTGAACAGCTTGTCCGGGGGGGCGCTTAGAGGCCCAGGCAAGCTGGCTTTGCATCCTCTGGCAAGGGCAAAGAGGGACGAAACAGAGAGCTACGTGTTCGTGCATGTGGGTCGGGGTCTCTGTGGACATGATGGTATCATCCATGGAGGACTTCTAGCAACATTGCTGGACGAGACGTTAGCCAGAACGGTGAGTCCAAGTTTCTCCGAGATCTTTTTGGCGATGGTTCTAAGGATCTATAATGATAGGCCATCGCGAACTTGCCTGATAAAGTTGGTGTCACTGCGCAACTGACACTCAACTATCGTGCTCCAACTCGAGCTGATCAGGTATGATACATCTGTGCAGCCTGTCATCCTATCCTCGATACTGACATATCTCAGTTCATCGTTATCAGGACTTTCCTAACGGAGGCAAAGGGACGCAAAGTCACAGTCTCCGGACGCGTTGAAGATCTCAACGGAACTGTTCTTGTTGAAGCCGCGTACGTGCTACACCACCATTTACCCAAATCGAGTCATTTATGTTCGGTATCATCTCATAGGGCCACATTCGTTCAACCGCGTTATGCCAAACTGCTGAACACCGAGGCATTGAAGCAAGCCATGGGGGAGCCTCCCCAATCTCCAATCCCGGTGCACCTGGGTGATGGGACGCTTCAGCCCAAATAAGGATGGTCCGCTGAACGGGATATATCATATTGCTTCAGATCTTGTGAGCCTCATGTGTGTTGACACTGGATATATTCTTTGATATAGTACACTACGTGCCCTTAGAAAGCACACACTGGTATTGATCTAGAATACGACACGACGCAGAGAACAGAGAACTTCTCTTTAGAACTTGTGCTTATGAGGGTCCACGGTCCTTCGTCAACGGAGGCGTATCGGGATTCGGGAGCAGTGTAAAGCTGTTCACGCGCAAATTTTGACACCGAATGCACGGGGCTTCAAGGTAAAATAATTTGTAACGAAATGAATCAGTGCCCGTCGTTTCTAAGGCAGTCGGAGTGTCGATACCACTATCGACCTTCTCCGAATCAGTATTGTAATTTAAAGCGCTATGCCAACACGATCTTGACACGATCTTGACTTCATTAGAGACCATGGGCCGTGGCCGATAGATAGCAGCCTAATAATCTGGTGGTCTCCGTGCGGTTTCATACAAGTTTTGTATCTCGTCGAGGTGAGGTGCTGAGTGTAGCTATGACTCGGAATGCTGGCGTGTTGGCCCTTCGCAATATTTGAATTGCAAGGTCTTCGCAAATAATGCGGTCCGGAAATTTTCACAGATCTGCCGTCAAGCTTGACCCTGACCTCGCTGCTGCTAATCACAGGCGGTGTACAATCGCAGTAGAACGTGTCGGCATTTAATTCTCAAGCTTTACTTTCACCAGTCGTCCAGTCATGGCATCGATCCTGATCTCGGCGAGGCTCGAGGCCCAAGAACCTATGTTCCGAGGTCTGAAACATACGTGGTTCTCCGACGTCCGTCACTCGTCTCTTAAGCAGGCTTGATGCGCACTTGATGTGTTCCAGGCACCCTGGTTACTGATGTCAATCTCTTTTTCGACCCTGAGGCGACTAGCTTGCGGCCGCCGCCGTCAACCGCCGCCATCACAAAAATGCGAAGATGGTTTGAAAAGCAAAAGGCGCTGTCTCGTCGCGTCTCCTTTGGTCTTAGACTCCCCCACCCAATCCCCACTCCCTACTATGCATCGCACCATTAATGCTTCTCAACCCTCATTACCTTGGGCCGACCACCCCCTCAGACTCAAATCTTCAATTTGCAAACTGCGCAAATTCTTTGCAATCAAAACGGGGGTTGGCGCTGCATCCAGTCCGACGAACCAAAGCCCGGAACATTCTAGTCCCAAGCCTAATTCTACCCATCATTGTTACTTACCAGTGGCTATTCCTTCTGCGCGATTATGTTCTCCGGACGATGCAGAGAGTAGTGCTTACAGCGATGCAATTCTCAGTCCTGGCCGCCGCCATCCTCGAACCCTCAGTCATTCAGTCTCTACTCCAACCATGTATACATTTTATCCGCCCCCTTCCGAATCTTCCACAAGGGGCCCATCGCCTGGTATGTTCTTCCTTTCCGTCTTTAATCCTCCTTCTCATTCGCACAATGCAACCACAGTGAATGGTGTCATTGATTCTCGCCCTGTGATGTTGTCGTTACCAGCCCACACTCTACCAGCCGAGATGGAAGACAAGATGGGCCCTATATCCGTGGTCGTGCCAAAAACAGATCAAAAACGGTGGTGGAAATGGCGAACACGAAACAATAGTGAGGACGCCGTGCCCCCTGCCTCTTCTCTTTCGAATCATTGCATTTCCCCCGCTTCCAATCTTAAAAGGTCTCACTCGGTACTTGCTGCTTCTTCTCTACGCTGGGACGAGACATTCCAACCCACCCCTCCATTGTCAACTATCTTCCCCTCATATCCTACCGAGAACCTACAACTCAGTCCCATCACGTCAAATGCCAGTGATGCGTCAGACGACCTTCAGTACCGCGAGAAACCGAGTCACCAGCAATCTCGTCGGCAGAGTATTAATAAACTTTCTCGGACGCTGGGGGTTTTCCCCAACGATTTCAGCACCGGCACTCGAGCTGACAAGGGTAAATCGCCATATAATGCCGGCTCGGTAGGAAAGTCTTTCGCCCCAACACGAGACGCCACCGAAGAGATTCCGAGGTCGCGGAAGATGAATCTTTCTCTTACAACGAAGCTTAACATGCTACCCTCCTTCCGTCGCCCTTCATCCCGTCCTCCATCTCGTGCACAGATAACACCTACTCAGTCTCGGTCACGAATATCCCTATCCACGCTGAACACCGATGATGTACATCGGTTCGGTTTAGGCGATGATCTCTCGGACAACTGGGGAGAGATTCGCGATGATTCTCGCGCAAGCATCTACTCATCATCATACTCGCCCATCTCGCCCATCACATTCAAGGCGCCTACGCCCGTAGCCGTGGTGCCTTCCAAGCGTTTGTGGGCCCTCAATTCCTCACCTGACAACGTGAAACCGGACGAGGTGACACCCGCATCACCGCTTCTCACCGGACCCCTGAACCATTCTCGGTCCCTGCCCCTCGTGCCACCCCGGATCAGCCGTGTTGCCCAACTGGCAGGCGCCCACTCTGCCGACGCGCCCCGGCCCCATACCTCAGATGGAGCCGAGACACCTGTTCCGGCGGAGGCGAATAGGACGGAATCGCCCATGGAAGAGGTGGCGAAGGCCCGAAGCTTCGTGGCAGACCACCCGGAGTATGCAAACGAGTACGTTGATTGGACCGGCCAGTGGAACCAGGATGACATGCAGCACGTTATCAAGATGCTTCGAACTCTGAAGTAGACCCGCATTTTTTACTCGCTTCCATTTGGCGTTCGTTCTGTGCGTCATGATCTTATTTCCGCAAGGACAAGGGGACAACTCATCATTTTGGCATCCTCCGTACGCATTCCCCAACAAGCTATCATCCTGCATGCTGCATAATATTTATCCCCGGTTTCACTTTCCTTGTACATACGACTCTACTAATTGTACGTTACTTCTTGTATATAGTTGTAACACTAAAGCCTCCTTCGGATATACAGAATCTTAATTTTATGTGTCCAACCGGTATCCTTGAGGTACCTGTAACATCTGCACGCTCGACAACGGGGGACGGCGGGGATATGTAAGTAAGACCATACTTCCTATTATTAGGATACAAGTACACGTACATCATGTTAAGACTAAATTGATACAGCACAGGCGATAAATATTCGTACGCGTTAGGAGCTCGGTTTACCATTCACGTCCCACTGCCATCCTGCCAACCTCGTTGATGTCTTTCTCGCAGTGCCGGAATCAATACCGAGGATCACCATAACCTTCTCGAACATCAGGCGGATTGCCAGTCTCAGTGGCGACAGATTCAGCGCCTCTGGCGGGCGCGCCTGGATCGGATGTCCTATAAATGCCTGGTGAAGGTTTGGCGGCACCTCCGCTAGTATCTTGGCCTTGACCAGTCGATGACGCGCCACCCTGCGCAGTACCAGACGCACCCCAAGGTTCAGCAGCTCTTGGAGTACCTTGACCTTGACCTTGAGCACCACTCGATGGCGGGCCACTCTTCTCAGTGGCTTGGCCGCGTGTACCGATCTCGCCGCCAGATTCGGCACCTCCACGAACATCTTGACCTTGAGCCTGAGCACCAGTCATTGGTACCCCACTCTGCTCAGTGGCTTCGCCGCGTGTACCAGCCGCACCGCTAGATTTCAATTTGGCTAAGCCCTGCTCGAACTCCTCACGTCCTCGACGAGCGATCTCATCGTTGGCAGACGATTCCTTGTCCGACACGCTATCGAGTGCGCCCATCGTGGTTCCTCGAATATTCTCACCAATTCCTGAGTGGTGAAAATGTGAGGGGCACATGTGTGCTAGACTACTCTTGCCTACCATGAATGACCTCCATCACACCCCTACAGAATTCTATTAGGTGAGCTGTTTCTACACAATTACAGTGACGGTCGATTTACTTGATCTTGTCTTTGGTTTTAACAGCTCCCGGCGAGGCCGAGCCTGCTTCTCTAGGGGCAGGGCTATGTGCCGGGTCGCCAGCGGCACCAGTGTTCTCGGTCGAAGTTGGATTCTGTGTGGTGTTTGGATTCATGGTGGAAGACATTTGAACACTCTTGAGCTGAGTAACTCTGTTTATAAAGAAATTCTACGACAGTCCTCGCTCCACGTCTCAATTGCAAAATGACGCGCTGCATGCAATGTTAATGACGTCGTGCGGTTCGGAGCTATATGTAGTACTGATAAGATCATAGATAAGATTTCACGGGCTCTCCTTTCTTTTCTACTGGCGGTCTGCAGAAGAACTGCGAACTCCCACCACTCAGGATCACCTGTCTAGGCCCCTGAGTTATGGCGGCCGCAGGGATTACGCCTGGACGCGAACGGGTGATTGTTACGTCCTGGCGGTGGATTTAATTGACAACACTCTGACACCTTCGTTGCTCACTCTTGCTTCGATATAGATCTGTCAAAGATTAAAAAGATGTTGTATTGGCGACAATTGAAAGCTGCGTGTTACAGGAATGAAACCACTGTCACAAGGCCACGGCGAGGCGCGGGCTGTCACGGTTACTGTTTAACAACAGACGATCAACCGCCGCCAGGATAATAAGTACATAACGGACAATCAGACAGGACGTGTGACGGGAAGGTGCATCCATCGCTCGAGTGAAGACGTTAGGATGTAGAGTGAATGGGCACGTTTTCAACCATGCGGCAACCGAATGGCAAGAACGTAACGGGGGCTCGTTAGTAGGCAGAGTAATCGAGTTCACCAAATCTCTAGCATGAAGGTCGATGGAGCGAAAGAGCTACTTGTCAATCATTATAGACAAGCGTCAATAGATCGATGACATCCAATAGGGTCCACGCTAGGCAGTTGGCGGGTCTGGGGAAGATCAGGAACATGGGGTGCTTCTTGCGAGTCAGGCAAATGTTTTGAGCGAGACAGTCGCGGGCTTTGTGTATATATCAGACATGACGCTAACCAGAATCCGCCGATGCTAACACTAATTGAACGACCTGGCGTGGAGAGGTCTGGTCATGAGGCAGAGATTTCTGGCTTAGCGATAAACTAAAATCAAGGGCTGTTACGAACTCCAAGCAACGAACGACAGCCTGAGAGCATGGGGCCGCGATCCGTGATCATGAAACGCTATGCATAAGGCAAGAGATAGATCAGTGACGACGTTAGTGTGTACACACCACAAACAAAGCGGCCGTCAGTGCACGTTTTGGACGCGGCATATCTTGGAGCCTGATAAACAAATCGAATAGAAGCTGGTCAAAATACTAGGTTGATCCTGAGATGGTTCAATGAAGTTTCCGGGTTTGCTATCAGATTGCTGTGGCCAGTGATACGTTTTTTGAGGGGGCAAACACCTATACACAGTCCACGCCAGTCAAGCAAGGAGGGAAAGAAACTCCTGACCCTTTCCTCGATGCGTATGTTAGGCTATAAAGTGGGTCGTGGCGGGTTGAGTGGCAAGAGCGGAGATATTCATATTTGGATCTATCCTGTTTGCCAAACTGCCTCCAACAAAATTCCTCGATCATCTTGCAAGTCGATGCTGTCGCCTTTCAACTTACCGGATGGGATCCTTCTCCTGATTACAGACGAACTATCATCCCCTGCCGATTTTCTTCTACACCGGCTTCTGATATCACACACCAAGGAAGTCAAAAACGCAAAAAGCATTGTCCTTTCGGTTTCTGAAGGAATTGAACGATGGAAAGCGATAGCTGCAAAATCTGTATGTACCCAGGAAACGTTTGAACGCGGCGGAGGAACTCACGAAGGAATCAGAATGTCAATCTATCCCAACACATAAGCTCCGGTGCTCTCACCTTTATAGATGTCATGTCTCATGTTCAATCTTCACTGGATTCTGGTCACCCAAGTTTGCGTCCTCTGCTCGACCTTATTAAAGAACCGTTGCAATCTGGTCATGAACCTTTCTTGCTCATTGTTGACGACATCACCTCTCTCCAATGGATCGGCTTCTCTCTGCTTGATATAAGCCGGTTCACCCGAGCCCTATGGGGAGTATGTCGAAAGGTTCGTCGATGCATTCAAGGAATCATCTCGGTCTTCAATAATTGACTCTTTTTCCAAGGCGCACGCGACTCTTCTCATTCGTCACCACAACGTGACACCTGAGGAGCCAGACGACCTTTTTCGACATTTGCTACACCTTTGCACATACAATATGGAGGTTCGCCCACTGGCAAGTGGCAGAAGTGGTTCCGTCAGTGGAGAGGTATGCTGCTTTTCATACTAGCTGAATGTCTATTTACATAGCCTGATGATAGGTTGCGCTTCATCCTGGGATGAGCACACCCCCGGCTGGGGTCAAGCTTATCCCGCGAAGCTCAGCCATCCAATATCGACTCACAGATACTAGTGCTGGCTTCTTTGACAGGGGTACTGGTGGGGGGGTCCTGTAACCACTCAATGAAGTCTGTAACCGTATTGAGAACACATGACAAAAACGTGACAAACACGCTGCACCGCGAGGCAGTGGCACCCCAGAATTAAATCTTCTGACTCCAGTTTGGGTGGTTATCTGTCTACGTCGCGGGTCCGCAGACGTCGGATGATTGACGCCGAGCTACTTAAACGGGAGTACCAATTGACGCTGAAGTCACATCCTTCCTATATCCCCCCATCATGCATCGTCGTTTTACGTCCTTAGTGAAGAACTCGTCTCGTAACGAAGATGTCGTCGCATATCCTGGTATTGAAGACAACGAATCGCAAGTAGCAACTGTTCGCGATGACGACGTGCTGCCGGTACCTTCGCTCAAGGTCAAACGAGTCGATCATTATTACAGTCGATGGGGAAAGGCCTGGAAATACCGTGTAATTGCTCAGCCCATCTCAGTTGTTCGTGCACTGACCTATTCTTTTATGTAACTTAGAACATGAGCTCGAAGGTGACGGTCGAAACGATTCCCCTCCTGCAGACGGGGAGCAACGACCCCTGGAAGGACTATAGCTTTGTGTAAGCATAATGTGTTCAGGATAGTTTGCCTGGCAAAATGACGCCTTTTCTACAGGGTAGTTCGGAAAGTTCCAAAGCAGGAGTATCAAGAAGCGACTTTTAAGATCATCGTTAAGAGCGGATACATTGTAAAGGCCTGCCAGGATGTTATCAAGACCTGGCCCGGAATATCTTGGAACGCCGAACCGCTTGAGGTATTACATCGCTCCCTTTTGCCTCCATGATACTTATGTGCTATCACCATAGCTCGAACCGGAGATGTTTATCACGTTCTTCGACAAATTCATCGAGTATCGCGACGCCCTTAATGGGAAGAAGCAGAAAACCGAACGCGAGACTTATATTCTCTCGTCAGTGAACCTGCTCCTCTCCACTCTATCGACGGACTACCGCACCACGCTTGCGACGGTCGATCGCCTGAGGGGGCATGGAGAGATCACCTATGAACTCCTCTACGCCATTCTCGTTCCAGGCACCATCCTCGTTGCTAGTTGCGCCGTGACGGAGAACCCACGCTTGTTCAAACTGGTGTCCTTCATGCGAACTTCGATCGATGGAAAACCCGCCTATCAGCTGTATTGTGAGAGCTACGACCTCGTCGATAGGATCACCCAACGAAAGGCCACTGTTGGCAAGGTTCAGACGATGATTCTCATTCATTCATTTGTGGGGACGGTGAAGATCCAGGACTTGGACGCTTATCCTTTGCAATACCACTCTGAACCGGAGAAGCTGCGCGAGGCTCTCTTGCAACGAGGCAAGAAATGGGTGGGAATGATTGGTGTACACCATATGCAATACGACGGCATCGCTGCACTCAAGCGTGGAGACAAGATCGGAAAACACAACGTAAATATTCCTGTCATACTCCCTTTCGTTCTCTCACCCAAGTTTCCATAGGTGAATGGTCGAATTATGGTCGATAGAGGTAATTCCTCTCCTCGGTGACCATTTCACAGCTCACTGATGTTGTGTTTTGCAAAGCCACGTTTCGCCGCTTGAACCCTAATTACCAGTTCCCCATGAGTTATGCTCCTATCAACGTGCCCTTCCAGCCTGCCCATGTGCCCTTCCAGCACTCTGTAGACTCTTTTCACAACCCTCCCCCTGGGAGGAATAACGGTATGATGATGATGCCGCCGCCCATGCCCCCTCCAATGCTCCCTTCCCAATATGGAGTACCGTTCCAAAGCCCATATGCTAATGGTCGGTCTTTAGAACTTTTCTGCCCTATCCTACACTAAAACCAGCTTCGATCAGGTACACTGGTGCAATCAACCCCCAACGACGACGACTCCGATGACAACTTGTCGGATGAAGATCTGATCCTGACGTCTACGGTGGTGTACGGGTTCAGTCTCTCCGATAAAATCTGGTGTAAGGAACTTTTCTCATACTGGATCTCTACATCACTGACGGTTATGATCTAGTGGAGTTTGATGTTGACAAGGTCCAACCTGTGCAATGGAACGAAGACGCTTTCGCCAATCTGGTCCTCCCTTCCTCACGAAAGGATCTCTTGCGCTCCCTCGTCGAGGCGCACCACCGCGAACTCGGATTCGACGACTTCATCAAAGGAAAGGGTCATGGCCTCGTCATCAATCTCTTTGGGCCGCCAGGTGTTGGTGCGTTTTATCCATTACATCCTATCTTGGTGGATCGGAACTCACAACTTAGTACAGGCAAGACGTTCTCGGCGGAGGCAACGAGCGAGCACGTCAAGCGCCCTCTTTACGTCATTGGCGGCGGCGACCTTGGTACTAGGGCTAGTGAATTGGATGCCGCTCTGGAACGCATCTTTGATGTTGCGACGGCTTGGAAAGCGATCGTATTGATCGATGAGGTACTTGGAGCTTCAACCCTTGAAGGAACGAGATGCTGACATCTTCTACAGGCCGATGTCTTCCTTGAGGAACGGTCCCTTCACGATCTGGAGCGCAACGCCATGGTTGCCGTCTTGTAAGCGCGAATCTTCCTTCCACTTGTATGTCGCTCTGAGATAAAATCTTCAGCCTCCGTCACGTCGAATACTATCGCGGCATCCTCTTCCTCACCACCAACCGTGTCCAAGCGTTCGATGGAGCCTTCCTCTCCCGCATCCACGTCGCCCTACACTTCCGCGAGCTGAGCCAAACTTCGAAGGTGCAGGTCTGGACCGCCTTTATCGCCAAACTCGGCGCCTCGCACGCCGTAACAGCGGAGCAGATCACAGAGCTCGCGACACGCGACATAAATGGCCGCCAAATCAAGAACGCTGCGCGCACGGCGCAGTCGCTGGCCGTCGGGCGTGGCGAGCCGATTGACTTCTCCCATTTCGTGGAGACGCTCGATGCGATGGCGGAGTTTACGAAGCAGTTTGAGGTGTTGAAAAAGGATTATAAACAATGAACGTGATGGCACTCTATGGCCCTTTGTATTTGTACTCTCTCAGTTGTATGTCAACTCCACGTGTATATTTATCATTGACTTGGCAATGTAGTCCTCAGATCCGAACTCTTTCTGGCCATTAAAAAGTTCCTTATGGGAATGATGACGGACAAAGGGGCCAGTGGCGGTGAAAAAAGTCATCTATAAAAATCCATAACGGATGACCAGTAAATCAAGGCATCCACATTTTCATCGTTGCGACTTCGGAGCAGGTGAGATTTGTTCTTTGTTGTGGCGGACACGAGTTTTAACGGACCACCACAGTGCCAGTAATTTCAAATAAAAAATTATGGACAATGTGTTCGGGAACATCAATAGCCCCGAGGCAGCAAGCGGCATCGAAACCCTTCCGCCAGAAATTATTTGCGAGGTCTTCGCCATGGTGTACGGCGGAAACGATCGATGTGCGTCCGCGTCAGTGCTCCTATCGCATGTATGCAGACGTTGGCGAGAGATTGTCCTTGATTTCCCCGAGCTCTGGACACATATCCGAATTACCCAGTACGACTACGGCGTATTCAAGGACATACTCACTCGTTCCAAAGGCCTTCCTCTAGACATTTGCGTCTACCTCCCTAATCCCACTCCACGAAACGCCAATTTCAGGCTATGGCACACGGTGGTCCTACTCGCGTTAGAGATGGGTCGATGTCGGAAGTTGGACGTCTTCGCCAGGAGGCCAGTCTATAGGCTGATGTCCAACGCCTTCGGTGAAAGTGTCAATGTGCCACTGTTAGAACATCTCACACTCCAGTGCGAGGCCTTAGATCCCTATGCGGTATCCCCCTGCCCAATCATGTCCTTCAGGTCCAGCGTTCTCACCCACCTCGCTCTGGACGGCGTCGGAGTTCCATCCACTGCTCTGAGAAGGGCAAAGACTGGTTTTCAGAAATACTGATCTGAACTGGACGCTCGATCCCTGCCCTTCGGCCAACGCATTAGAGAGCCTTCATTTGTTTAACACCACCCTCCGGTTCACAGACGCCACGTTAGTTACCCCGCGGCTGACGCATGTCACATTGGACATGCAGATGCCCTTTGTCCTCTATGACACGCGGTGGATCACCCCGGCCTTGACAAGCCTAACGATATCCCACCCATCCCTCGTCGACTGGTGCGACTTGCATCGTTTCCTGCTCCGGGTCCAGAATCCGCAGAACTTTGCGAATTTGACGAGTATAACTTTGGCACAATGCGATACGGAGGAGATGGTGCGGTCGCTCGATCTGAGTGCATTCATGCAGGCCATGCCAGCGTTGGTATCTTTGCATTTCGAGGATGCACGCCCGGAGCCGGTTTTGGATGTCTACGAAGACTGCCCCAGTGGTTGGCCATGCCTGACTGATGTTTACGTTGAAGGAGTCAGATTGACAGGTCAGACTAAGACTGGGGCTTGTTGGCGATTCGAGATGTTGAGAGAGAAACTGGGAATCGACTATTAGACCGGGCCCGAAGGGTAGAGCCACGCCTGATCATTGTCAATACATGATGGATATGTAACCTTGTGTCACTCATATCCTTTATGACTGTTCTTTGTTCACAAGTATCACGAGTACTCATCTATACGGTATATGGAATCGGAGAGGCTAGAGCCTGTTGAATTTCTTGTGAGAACGGCGTTATTTGATTAGAGGATATAATGCACGTTTAAAAACCTGGTACGATATAAGTATCTGTAGTCTGTACCCTTAGACAAGCGGCATGTTCATAAAGGCATCGTGGAAGTAGGTACAAGCGGGTCCGTGTGGCGGGGCCGAAAACCGATCAATAGAATTCGGCAGACTCCGGGCTGTTGGACCTTGCTCGAACCTAAAATTTGCCCATCTGCCTCCTTCCCGCCGACCTCCTCAAGACTACTCGACAAAAATGGTAAGCCCTCACCGTTTGCGACGACGAGCTCTAGCCCTGGCAGTTCGAAATCTCAAAATCGATGGAATATGAGATGGATGGCAAGTTTTCTGTTCGGATGTCCTTCATCATAAGGTTAGCTTATCGATTTTGTAGGACTGCCCCAGCAACTCGAGAAAATCGAACTTGATTCGATATTCTTTCTGAAGTACAAAGCCTTACGGGCGATGTGACTTTAATGCTGGGTCGTGTTACACTTGTGTACACGACGCTAGAGCTCCGAGGCGCAATGTCAACTTTTTAGTTCCATTGCTAATGCCTCGTCTCAATGACCAGCCCCCCAAAGCCAAAACTGGATCTGGCAAGAAGCCTGCTGCCGCCCCCTTCGGCGCCAGCAAAGCCACGAAGGCGAAGAAGAACCCTCTCTTCGAATCTCAACCCAAGAATTTCGGTATCGGTGCGTATGATTTTTGCTATCCACGTCGACATAGTCTGATATGCAAATACAGGCCAGGACATCCGTCCCAGAGTTGACTTGACCCGCTTCCTCAAATGGCCTGAATATGTCCGCCTTCAACGTCAAAAGGTCATTCTCCACCAGCGCCTCAAGGTTCCCCCCGCGATCGCTCAGTTCTCGCACACTTTGGACAAGAATACCGCTACTCAGCTGTTCAAGCTCCTGAACAAGTATCGCCCCGAGAGCAAGCAGGAGAAGAAGGCTCGTCTTGAGAGTACTGCCGCTGCCGCTGCCGACAACAAGGATACCAAGGTTCGCAAATCTATTGATGTTTTAGGTGCTCGTTTTCATTCGGTTTCACAGGACGACACCAAGAAGCCCCTCTTCGCCAAGTACGGTCTCAACCACGTCGTCGCCCTTGTTGAAGCCAAGAAGGCGTCCCTTGTCGTCATTGCCCATGATGTCGACCCCATTGAGCTCGTCGTCTTCCTCCCCGCCCTCTGCCGCAAGATGGGTGTGCCCTACGTCATTGTCAAGGGCAAGGCCCGCCTTGGCACCGTCGTCCACAAGAAGACCGCCGCCGTTGTTGCCCTCCAAGACGTCAAGAGCGAGGACCAGCGCGAGCTCGCAACCCTCATCTCTGCCGGCAAGGCTAACTTGTACGTCACCTAAACAGCTTCGAAACCCTGTTGGGTGCTCATAGCTACCTTTTTGTAGCAACGACAAGCACGAGGACCAGCGTCGCCTGTGGGGTGGAGGTGTCCGCGGCAACAAGTCTGCGGCCATGCTGCGCAAGCGTGCCAAGGCCTCCGGCCAGAGCATCAGCGCCGCCAACCTCACGAAGCTCTAAGCACGTCCTGTGCTTCGGTGGTCGTCGCGGGTTTGTGGGTCAAAAGGCGGGCGGATATAGTCTCAGTCTTCTATCGTCGTCATGTCATTATTACTGCCGTAGGAGTTATGCTTATGCTTATGCATATTGGCTTCATGCTTTATGCAGAGCGCTGCGTGTTGTCAAATGTAATTGTAGTCGAGGATTGTTGTGAGTTCTTGGGTTGTAAGGCTTGAGCGATGTGGATGAACTTTCAGTGAGCCAACGTCTCGTTTTGATCAAAGTTACGGAATCGCACAGCTACGCGGGCGTACTTTGCAGACTGGGCTGCTGAAAGGTGTTCCGAGGAGGGCAGATATGTGTGCTTCGGACAAGATACAACCTTCTATTTCTCCAGGTAACGTCATTGACCCGGGTTGTGATGCAATAGGTACTCCAGGGACCAGGCGGTGTCAATGTCTCTGAATGTCACTGCCGTGTAAGATCACGCCTCATCGGCTTTCTTGGGAGGATGACAGGGCCAGCTTCGCTAAGTTCGAGTGGTACACTTGAAAGGTCGAGCTGACGAGCATACTAATTCAACCGTACAGGTGCTTCGTATCTGAGTTTGCGGGTAATGATGGTTTACACCTCAGCTGCACTGGGCTCATGTCGTCAGATCCTATATATCCAGGAACCGTCCTTGCATATCCTCGCGTCTGTTTTGATCCGCAAGAGACACAGGACTGCAATCCAGGCCTGCCTATAGAAAATGTGAGTGCCGTGTAAAGCCATGCTCAGTCGTCGTTCGCTGACATCTCATTAACCAGGATGATTCTATTTTTGGTCGTGCCATGTTGGCCAGCTGCCAAGCGCGGCCCATTATCTCACAAATTCGGAAACCCACATTGACTTACTCGAAAACCTGATAGCCGATCGCAAGAATTGTAGGTGTCCTGGTCATAGATTGAATTCGTTAGCTATGATAACGCACACTAGAGCGCAGGTAATGTTCTTCGTTCTTCAGTCTTGCAACGACATGCTCACCTGCCTAGTGAAATATTCTGGCCATCGTTTTTGCCAGCTTATTCCGGGAAAAGCGTCGGTAGATCTAGCCAACCTGAACAATGACCAGTGATGTTGGCCGGCATCATGATCATTGGCCACAGACTCGGATGCGGCCACTGACCATATCAGGTCTATACGAATTCTATAAAGTCATCAACGAGAGTCTTGTAGTCTTTATCCGCACCCTGCTACCCCCGCTCAACTTGACGTTGAAAACTAAGTGCCCTCTCCTACTCTACACTTAATCTTTGAAACTTTTAAAAACGTGAGGCGTCCCGTACATGATCCACCACTCTCATTGCTAATATGCTCAGTAGCATGGATTCCCCCATGAAGATCGACTTCCCGACGACGCTCTTTGATACCGAGCCCGTGCCACAGGTGACACCGTCTCACATGTCGCAGCTCCCAGCAGATCTGCTTCTTTTGATATTCCAAACCACTGTCTTCGCGGTGGACACGTCCCCACTGGTCCCATTTATCCTCTCGCAAGTGTGCGCCCGCTGGCGTGACTTCGCGTTGAGAACGCCGACGCTGTGGACGGACATTGTTGTCTACTGCCAGCAGGACAACTCCGCATCCTACCTAAATAACACATTGCATCGCATTCGGGTCTTCCTTGAGCTGTCCTGCACCTGTCCCCTTTCAGTCCAGTTCACGTTCGAATCCTGCCGGTGGCCCCCTCACGATGTTCCTCAAAACATTCACTCCGCTAACCTCACTGCGTTTTTTGAACGCATCGACATCATATCCAGCACTGTCGGGCAGCATGCCCACCGGATTAAACGCTTCTCGTTGAGTGTCAACGACTTTGACTTAACGGGGACCGTTCTTGGGGCCCTCGGCCCGGTGCAGATGCCACTCTTGGAGACGTGGACCGTGCACAATACCTACGACGTCGATGACATTCTCGACGATGCGCCTGAGGAAAGCGAGGAAGATGAGGACGAGGACGAGGTTGACGCCCACTCCCTCCTTTTGCGCAACCATGACATGAGCGATGAAGAGGCTGCTATGTTATACCCCAATCTCCAGGTCCTCACACTTCACTCCACCCCACTGCGCTGGCCACGGTTCTGCCCACGCAATCTGGTGCGCCTTGATATCAAGATGCCGCCGCGCATCACGCGACTCTCTTCAGCAGACCTGCTCCCAGTGCTCACGGCCAACGCCCACTCGCTCGAGAGGCTCTGTCTCCATGCAGCGCTCTTGGGCGATGAATGGCCGCAAACATGTGCAATGCCCAAGCTTTACCATTTGGACCTGGGTTTCGTCTATGCTTTGGAGTACATGTCTTTCATCCAAGCCATTCAGGTACCGAAGCTGAATGAGCTCGCCATCTGCGATATACGGCGGCAGAACATGCGTCTATCGGACTTTGACACGTCCATCGTCGAGTTAGTCAAGGTCATCATAAACCAGCTGCCCCTCCACCAGATATGGCAGCTGAAGTTGCATCACATCGCCTTCTGTCCACAATTGCCAGGATACCGTTCAGAAATGCATGGCGAGCTCGCAATCTACCAGACAGCGCGGAAGTTCGTCGGCCACTTCTTTTCCCGATTGACTGCCTTAAGGTACCTGGTGTTGTGTGGCGCAGATTACGTTTCCCTGGCTGCTCTCAACTACATCATCCCGTGCTCTTCAGAGAAGCACGGAACAGCACAGCCACGAGTCCCCGCGCCTCAGCTCACCCTCCTACACGTCGTGGATTCCCCTTACTCCGTCCTCGACAACTTCGTCGCAAGCCGTCTTGCCAATCCAGCGTTGTTCGCCACGCTCTTTGGCTTCGTTGTCAG
Organism: Lyophyllum semitale; assembly: GCA_018851285.1. Classification (NCBI taxonomy): domain Eukaryota; kingdom Fungi; phylum Basidiomycota; class Agaricomycetes; order Agaricales; family Lyophyllaceae; genus Lyophyllum; species Lyophyllum semitale. The sequence continues at coordinate 27,111 of JABCKH010000053.1, read as the reverse complement.
CATGCCTAGGAGCTGGTATGAGAGGGTCGAACGGAGCACTACGGACTTGTCACCGCTCGCAAATAACATCTCCCTCTTTATCAGCAACCTCCATCCTGCTGTGGAGAAAGCTCTTCACGAGACGTGATCATGCTCGCTTCGCGCGCCTTTAGGAGTCACACATTACTTCGATACTATACGCAAGTAGTACATATCCGACCCGCAGTCATAATTCTATGCCCGACTACACTCACATACTATGATACATGTAATTATCTATGCCATGCTATACCAATGGAGTTCTTTAGAATGAGACGACATGCGAGAAAATAAGATGATCGAAACTAGGATTAGTAATTGTAATCCAGGGCCATGACTTGGCCATAGCCAGAGCTCGTTTTCGACGCCGGCTTCGATTTAAGTGATCGATAGCACGACGTTCGTGAACGATCGTGAGATTGCTGATAGATGTTGCATGACAAACACTTAAAGACCTGAGACGACCAAGATGCAGCAAGGCAAAGATACGTAGTCCGCAGATGGTAAGAAGATACCGCCTGCGGACCACGCACCTTTCCCTTGTTGATTCATTCGTAAACACACAAGGAATTCAGTTTTTATCCACAAGGCAATGCTACGCCTTACGTTGAATCTTGGTTCAAGGTCGACAGTCGATCAACGACCTCGTTGATATGTGGACGCCGCGATACGCGAGTACTCCAACACATTTCCGCTAACGACCATATGTCGTTTGGAATGTGTGCGTCCCTCTCGGGTCGGATACCTCCAATAATCTTCAGAATTATCTGGTAATCGTGTTTCGACGAATAGTAAGGAACTTGGCCAGTGTACACCTAAAATGTTTGAGATGACTATGGCACGCAAAGCTTTCCAAGGGGCTGACCTCATAGATCACCATGCCAAATGAGAAAATATCGCTTGCGAACGTTGGCCGAGCTGACTTTGTACTAGCCGGAAGGAGCCTCTCTGGAGACATGTAGCGTCTGGTTCCCGCGCTCGAACCTTGGAAACAGGATGTGAGTATCACAATCTGAACAGCCGTACCACAAGACGTACCCATCCCCGGTGTTCCTTCTGGAGTGGCCGTATCGCCATAGTAGATGGCAAGTCCAAAATCGGCGATGTATGGGGTACCATGATCATCTACCAGTATGTTGGCCTAACTTGTATAAACGATGTGAATCAGCAAAGGTTGCAGAGATCCTCACCCCTTTCAGGTCTCCATGTATAACACCGCATGTTTTGAGATACTGTAAACCATGGGCAATCTGAATAACCTACTCAACGTGTAAGGCGAGCGGTTCAATCTCTAAAAGGCAAGCAGACAGACCAGGTCAATCCGGTTTACATAAGGATTCCGTTTTAAGTACAATGGGAGGTCTCCATTGCGCATGAACGGAGTCGTGATGGCAAATTTAGAAGCGGAGTAAATCACGCCGCGAAACGGAATGATATTCTTGTGACGGAGCGAGGCCATAATTATTGCCTCCTTGATAAAACTCTGGTGGATAAGAGGGCAGGTTCAGTCAAAATCAGCTGACAAAATGAGTGACATCGACTCTCGTACCCTTCGAGCACGCTCCTTTGTTGCAAGAGTGATCTTGAATTCTTTCACAGCGACGACATCAGCATCATCATATCGGCATACAACGATGGAAGTCGCCCCCTCCCCGATGTATGGAGCTTCATGCTCAAGCAGGATATGGTTTTTCTTTATTCGGGATGGAAAAATGGAAAAGTCCTCTGCGAGATGTAGCAATCGCCTACGACGATCAACGAGAAAATCTTGTGGGACCCGGCCGGTCAAACACTGTTGTAAGGTTTTATCGGCAGAAAGCGAGCCAGGCGTCTTAGTACCACTCACGTCTATTAGATCGTACAACGAATCCAACCTTGATTGAGGATCGTGCTCGTCTAGTGCGAGTGGAATGTTACAGCATGGTAACGGCATGTTTGACGTCTCTCCTTGGCCGATCATAGGGGTGGGCGAGAGCAAAGTTAGGTATTAGGGTCGAGGAAATATATACATCGCCTGAGGGCCTGTTCTTGGAATGATCCTCAAGAATACTAATGCGACCGCCACAGCGTATACCCTTTGGATTGATATCGATATTATCGTCTCGCTGTCGAATAAGAAAGTTACTTGATAATGACGTACATAATATACAGTGAAGGACTTCAACTCATCACTTGTTCTCGCCTCTGTGCAGAAATTCCCAGCATACCTTCCCGGGTTCGACCCCAAGCAGATCCTGAACCTGGAATATATCCATCTCGCAGAGCTCGCGAACGGTAGTTATCCTATTCATGACATGCTTGATATTCTTGGCGTTAATACCAGGAAGGCACCGAAGAAGTTCCTCGGCAGCAGCATTAACTCCTGCGCCTGCTTCTTGGTCATCGTCTGCGCCAATGGCGATGGCCTTGGCGGGGTCAGGTTCTGGATTATTTGCTTTGAGATCCTTGAATATTTCCGCGGTGGCGTATGGCGATGATGACCATATAATTCTGACGCGAGGGAAGGAGAGTGTCAAAAGGCAAATCTTCGACTGTAGTATCGCTGCATGGTCGGATTCCGCAGCAGTGCCCTGCTTCTTCTTGACAGGATACTTGCCGGTCGGCTTTGCGTACGACTTGATGTCCGTTACAACCTAAGATTCGGCTCCAACTCAATACCAAAAGGACAGGATTACATTATGCAGGCTCCTTACATCAAGAGTGAACGCTTTATCTTCTTCGAATTCGATAAGGAGCATCGGGGTCTTGTAATGGACTGACATAAGCTCGCACTGGGTGTACCTGCAATCACAATAATTCAATGCACAGCAGTAGGAAGAGAAAAGAACCACATACAGGCGTCCGCTGTTAAAACTCGCTATTAAATCTGACAGGCTCTTCCGCTCAACACATATTTCAGGAGTAATGATGTAGTCCCCAACCGTTAAGGTTGCAGGAATTACCAATAAATTCGAGGCGTGGAGCAAAGACGGCAGAGTTGACCGAAATTCTCGCATATCGACTATTACCTGTAAATAGAGATCGAGATGTCGATAATCATCTAGGAAGAGGAGACAGCAGAACCTGTACCTGCGAAGGCTGCGTACTTAATTCCCGTCTCCCCCCAGCCATTCGTGTGCTGATAGTCTTTATTATCGCGTCACTGGCGCCATCTCGACGCTCTTCCAACAGCGGTAGAAGCATAGACTAGATGAGCATCAGAATCAGCAGCCAGTTAAGAAATGGTAAAGCACTCACTCCACGCTCTTTAATGAGCCTCTCGAAGGATTCCTTCTCCCTTCTGATCCCAGCAAGATACTTGTGTTCTTCACATGAATTGCCATATACCATGTGGTACACTCGCACCGCCAAGCCGGGGTTAGCGCTTTTGTATACCTACGTAGATAGACATCAGACAACGTACATAGCCTGAGTGGCCAGTAATCACGTACCTCGATACGCCGAATGAACTCCATGTTAGGTTCAAACATTACGATAAACTTAGGCTGTATCTCAGCGAGTATCCTATCATCCGTGTCGTCCGAGTACGCTCGGACGAGGACTATTTGCTCGGGAGCGAGGAGCCCGTAGTGTGCATCGAACTCGCTTTCGAAAGATCCGGACTCAAAGTCAAACAGCACCATGTCGTCTGCAGGCTCTAGCGGCATCTGGGCGGAACCCGGTCCGCCCTGTGATTCCCAGCTGGGAGGCAATCAGAGGTGTGTCGATGAAAAGTCCCCAGTGGCAACTCACAAATTGGCAAAAGTCTCAGCCTCGGTTCGTATTTCCCCCATTACAGAGTCTTGAGGATCATTCTTGGATGAGCTATCCCTCGGTGCTGAAGCAACAGGCGCGCCTCCCCTCGTTCTTCTCCGACTCCCAGCCCGCTCTGCCTTCTCCCGGTCCTTCTTCTTCAAGGCCTCGCTAAGGTTATCTCCCTCTCCGTATAATTTCTGGAACCCGTCGCTCATCCGCCCGGCGACATCAGGAAGGGCAAAGTGCGACTTTCCGTCGTGCTTCCGTTCGGCTAGCTTCGATTTCCACCAAAGATATAGCCGGAGCTTCCGAAGCATCATACGCCGCCCTTTCGAGCCATCAGGCGCGTCTTGATCCATCGTTGAGAGGAATTCGGTCAGGACATTACAGATGCGTGTTGACGATGCCATAAAGAGAACTATGTTGGACCCAGAATTGACTGATGCGAAAGGACGTCATTCGGTGTGTATACAGATTGCATCGACGGGGACATACCAGATGTGATGGGCTTTCGTAACGATTCTTGTCTCAGCATTTCTTCCTCTGCTTCTTGCAATATATCCGCCAGTAGATTCCACTTCGGCAGCTCCTCTAACACGGGCTCCATCCCCTCAGGAACCCAAGATGGGCGGCTTTCCTTTTGTTTTCCTTTGGTATTCGTGAAGTTTGAGTTTTCAATCTCGTCTAGAGCCTGCCATGCGTCTTCGTCGTCCACAAGATCGATTACCTGAGGCAGTTGAACTTTGGACCCGGAGCTGACGGTGTAACACCTCCGTTTGGCCACTTGGAAGATGATGTGGGCTGCGTCCGTCAGAAGCCAGGGAGATTGATGTTGCTTGACATGGCCGTGAACAGTTGTCGTGTTCGATGCAATGAGGGTCTCGAGGTACGCGTGGAATTGGAGAGGATCGTAGGTCAAAAGATAACTGAAGACTTGTGCGTCAATAGAGAATGTGTTCAGTATGGCAGAGCGACTTACTAAAGGAGTCGTCGTAGTGTCCCAAGGTCGTTCACGAGCTGTTTCGTCCTAGGTCCAACTTTGTGCCAGACGGAGTCTAGTTGGCGGCGCACGACGAGGTCGAAGGAACGGAAGTACGCGTTGTCGACGTTGAAGTCGTCAAGGTCAAGCTGTAACGAGCGTTGATCGTGTTTTCCCGTAAATCAGACAAAGAAGCGTACCGTCGCATTCGATCGCTTCAATTCAGATATCGTAGTTGACATACATTGGATGATTGCGTGATGAATGTCGGACATCGGTTCCGTAAGTGGTTGTGATAATTCCACAACGTCAGCTCTTCGTCGCTCAAGTGATTTCTTGACGTCTTCTTGAAATCTGTGGGTGGGATTAGCGACTGGGGGTACGTCGTGGTCATGAATCTTACCGTGGATAGATATGTACCTTTCGAAGCTGCAGCTCCTTCATGATGTTTTTGAGAGGCGAGAGGCCGCTAGTTATGTGTTCTGGTTGATCTGTGAAGGCTTTCAAAAACCCATTCTTGTTCTTTTCTCTGTACAATCGGACAATGAAAGCCTCTAAGACCAGAGGTGTGACCCTGAATGAACATATCAACATTGGCATCGAGAAAAATAGAAGTACAACACACTTCTCTGCATGGATTACTATTATTCCAGTGATTAGATGTGTGGGGATGTCGGACTGTAACATATCGACAACTAAGATCTGCGAGGTAACCGAAATTAGGCCTCCTTTCTTGTAGAGTACCTGTCTTGGAAATGTCAGCGTCGTGCTAGTCAGGATGTTGGGCAGTCTCCACCTGTCCTTGCTGCCTGTTTCGTATCCAACTACACGCAATCCGGGCTTCCTGCATCCCATGAGTCCAAGTTCTTCACCAATCTCAGACTCTTCTTCTGGCGTGGCATTAACCAGCAAGACAAGGTTTTGAGGCGAGTCATAGATTTTCATCAAAGTACAGATTATTCTGCGAAGTCCAAGCCCACGCGCTAGGACAAGAAGATCGCTCGTCGCCGGGTCGTGTATTCGTTCCAGAATTTCTTTGTGAAATGGAAGTAGGGTTGACATGGCTCGGAATTATCCAAATGACCACCAAGTTGATACAGTCTTGGTCTTGAATGTGTCGCAAAATCCACGATATGTATATCACTGAAAGGATTTGAAATTTGAGAGATATTCCGCACAGTTTCTAGCCTTAGAGGAAAGCAAAAATCTCGAGCATTTACTAGTGGTGGTTGTAGAGATCAAACATGACTCGAATTTGTGGTTGGTCGAATTGTACTCTTGACCAGCGACCACCACCTTATTCGTGCTTACTGACAATGGGAAAACTAAACATCGCGCATCACAAGTCTTACCATCCTTACCGACGAGATAATATCGAGAAGGTTCGCAAAGATGAGGAGGAGGCTCGCCAGAAGGAGGCCAAGGAAGAAGGAAGGATGATGCTCGCAGTACGTCCCTCACATTCCTTCAGACCAAATTTCCTGATAATGAGCCTAGGACTCTGAAGCTCGGATAGATCAACTACGAGAGCGTGCTGGTGCTACTGAGAAGAAGAAGAAGAAGCGGAAGGACGAGGACCTTGATAAGATAATTGCCGAGGGCAGTTCGACTCGCGGCGCAGTACTTCCAACTACTGGGGGCCATATCAATTTCTTTGAGGACTTGGAGCAGGTGAGTTACAATACCATTTCCCTGTATGCCCTACCTCTCAATTGTCTGCCTTAGACTTCCCTAGTCGCTGCGATACGGGCGACGAAAAAGGCTGAACCAGCGGAAACAGAGAAAGGAGTTCCGTTAGCCCCGTCCGCTAAAGATCTCAAACCCTGGTATTCCGAACGTAAAGATGACGGAACTGAGGAGACAGTGGACGAGCGAAGGTACGTCGAAGCCAATTGTTTTATATCGTATAGTTAATCTAACTGTGTACATAGGAAACGAGATACGGAGCGTAAATCCATGCATGACCCTTTAACTTCGATAACCAAAGAGCTCGCCTCGCGATCCTCCGGCTCCTCTAGCTCATTCCGTAGACCGCGCCCACCACCTCAAGCGTTGAAGGCACCTCCAGAGGTGCACGCCCGGCTCACTCGCGAATCGATGGAGCGCGAGCGTGCTTTGGAACTCATACTGCGGAAAAAGCGAGAGCTAGCGGGCAGCGAGACTCCTAGCACCGTGCATGGCGGCATCGACGAGGGGTACGGCGACCTGTTTAACCGAAGGGAGGTCGAGGAGGCCCACCGGGTAAGAGACCGGCGATGGGATCCACGGGATCATGATCGAAGCTCGCATCATGGTGGCAGTCGTAGAAGGTCCTAGTAGGATGGATGGTGATCTTTCGTTCATCGCCTCTCAGGTAGATTTAACAGACACAGCCTTGTACCATATCTGTACGATACTGCGGATACAGATCAGAGCTTCACAAGCTCTACTTCCCGGGTGTAAGGCACGACACTTAGGTCTGGGGTGTCTTATGACCACCTTGAGGCGCGTGGAAACAGAAGGTGTATCGATTGGGATACACTATATTTCAGATCAAGGTTGCTGAATCTACCTGTCGTTCTCCATGTCTACACTCAACGATCTGCAGCTTTCTTCCAGAGAGGTACGACGGTACTTGTATGAACTTAATATCGCCCGTGACACCATGCCCTATGGAATGGTACGAGCTATCACACAAGGTTTCATCGTGTATGGCATTGACGAAAGAGCTTTAGGCCATCGTGCAAAGAGTCATCGCCCATTTTTCCGATGCTCTTCCACCACGTTTTCTTTACAATCGGTTAACGGCCACTCAGAAGCGGGTCCTTGTTTCTTTCGTTCTTTGGGCAACCTCTAAGCGTTTTGCTTAGATTCTTGGTGTCGAAATGCCAGGAGGCTTATCTTTTCTTCGCCCATCGAGCTAGGGATGAGTTGTACTGGATTCAACATCACGAGAACATCCGGAGGCGCATCGTTGGCCTGCTGATATCATGGAATGGGGGAACATATCAGATGGATGACACAGAGTAGACGATCTCCCTGGCGTATTGGAAACGACTCCTGATTACCTCCGTTTTTAGGCTCTCCCAGTGGTGTGAAGAGGTTTTCTCGCACCTCAAGAAATTCGCCGCTCGTGTACTGAAGCGCAAGGAAGGAGTCGTTCTCGAACAACAGTTGTGTGTGGATGCAGTCCATAAATTAGTAAAGGTATACCATATCGGCTGCTTTACCTGTATAATTTTGTGTTGATGCGTTCGACAGCTCGCACGAGAGTTCGACGACAAAGCCCGAGTTCTGCAATACTACGACTATCTCGTTAAACTATCCCAGAGAGCTTCCATTTCCCCAAGCAGCTTCATAATTCCTTTGCCGGTGAGGAGCGATAGAGAGCCTAATGAAAAGGGGGCTTCTGCAGTTGTATATCACGGTTTCCACGGAGAACGGGAAGTTGCAATGAAAGACTTCAGATTGTATTATAACTCAATTCCGAGGATCAAGAAGGTCCGGTTTCTCACGCTTATCTTGGGCTGGCAATATTTATGCCTTCGTCTTTCATTAGCGGTTCTTGAAGGAGGCCTTCATCCTACAGATCCTACATCATCCTAACGTCATACCCTTTATCGGCGTTGTTCAAGAACCGCATTGCCTCAGCATCATTACTCCATGGATGAGAAACGGTAACATCGTAGAGTTCCTGAAGGGAAACCTGGAAGCGTCACGAAGAGAATTGGTACGGTTGATTTGTCTGCATAATCTGAAGCTAATCTGAAACCTCGATAAAGCTAGAACAAGTAGCTGATGGTCTTCACTTTATGTATGAGTATAATGTTGTTCACGGTGACTTGAAAGGGGTAAGCACGACTGATAGTATGTTCAGAGCTGCGACTAAAGCCCTGTTTTAGGCCAATGTTCTTATTAACAACCAAGGGAAAGCGTGCATATCCGACTTCGGGATTGCATCGCTACAAGAGCATGTTGAACCCTTACCGCTCGCAGCACTCAATCCTGCGAAGGAGCGGTCTCTGTTCCGGAGATGTGCGGAGGCTTTGAGGCAAGGAGGAAGGTCGCAGTCCTTGGCTTCACGTTTGTCCTCTCACATGTCAAGCTTCTCTGGCGCGGGGACCTTTCGATGGATGGCGCCCGAGCGGCTTATTCCTGAAGAGCTTAGCCAGCCGAGTGCCAAAGCAACATTTCCAAGCGACGTATTCTCTTTCGCGATGTTGGCCATCGAGGTGGGTCTTATTGAACATCTACGGTTGCAACCCCGCGTTGAATGTACTACCGAAAGATTTATAGTGGCGAGGTACCTTATCACCTTGATCCACAAACTGTGGCATGCCTAAACACCATAGCCGGACGTCGACCTCCACGGCCCCCTGATGTCCCAGATCCCGTGTGGATCCTGATCAAGGAATGCTGGAGACCAGAACCAGCGCAACGGCCTTTGATATTGGCGGTATATAACCGTCTAGCGTGTCTCCCATAACCTCAGGGAACACTCACAACAAGCGTGTCATACATTCAATTGAGAAATGAAAGTGTACCTCTCAAGTAAAATATTCTATCGATCTTTTTCTTTGCCTCCTATATATTCTTGCCTGGTAGGCTTCCATCCAGTTTGAGTTGACCGATAAGCTCGAGTAGCCCCATCGCTGGATAACACGTCAGACCCGCTCAGATCCTCCGCAAAAATCTGCTGGAGCTTGGCTTTTGCGTCTCTCCAATTGTTCTATTTGAATGTGAATAAAACCCTTTGAACACCGTGTTAAATTGACTGAGTTTGTATTCGCAATGGGAATATATTTCGAGAGATATCGTAGCCTGTGGAACGGCAGAGAAATCCAGTACGGGTTCGTCGAACATTTATTCCACGCATTGATGCTGACCGTGATGTACTGGAGTTTGGAAGAGGTGGGTTTTAAGGTGGCAAGATCTCTTGACGTCACAGATTTCGTTCTTATACATAGGCCTCGGGTTGGCAGCTCTTTGACCCGCCACCGCAGACAACTAGAATAGGGAATGGGAATGATGGTAGAAGGTTGGAAGTGGGTTTTGGATTCGAGATTGATCATGGCCTGGTCTAAATATAGCTTCAACCGAAGCAAGTTCATCAATTCGTTGCACTCTCAGGCTATCGCACTTCCAATGCATCTCGCACTCTCCTCACCGCGTACTCCTAATGCACCCCTCCTCTCCCCCATCAGACACGGAGAAGTTTTTCCTTATGTGGAAATCCTTAGAAACATATAAACTGCAAGCCCGGCGGCAATTTTCCCTTTTCTCCCACTGGCTCAAGCCTCAGGCTCAAGGTGTATAGTATTTACACGATCATGCTCTCTTTAACCAGATCGAATGGATTCTAGGCCGTAATGATGGCGGCTTTCACCCTTGCCAACCACTTTGGAGTTCGCACTTTTAGAGTGCCTCTCGCAGATCAAAGTTGTCATTAGCGACTCGCGGGGAGCGTGAGTGTTGCGTAGTGGGGGCACTAAAATCTTGGAATATCTGGACGATTTTAGTGGTCTGATCTACACCGATGCCAGTGGACGTTATCAGGATGAATCTGGCACTACTCGTGGTGGGTTTGGAGGACAATTTAGTGCCTCTAGTTATACGACGTAATGACTGGCACTTGCTGACGCCGCTACTCAATACGACTACTACTACCTGGTCGCTGATCCTGATTACTTCAACAGGGAGATTTCCATGAGGCCCGATCGCAGACCGGTACGTTCCTCTACTACCTTGGTAGTATTCTTGGAAAGCAACACTAACACTGACCTTCCTCATCCGTTCTTCTTAGTTCAACGGCTTCTGCGTGACCGCCGCCAGGTGCTCTGGCATCGGATGCAACACAGTTTTCGACAGCCCGCCGACTGATTTCGCTCCCCCCTGGCAGCTTCCCACCTGACCCCCCGCTGTATCGGTGCCCGAGCTTCAGGAATGGGTATACCGTTACGTGAGACAGACATTGCTAAGCACCGGCACATCCACTACTGCTAAATACTAAACAGCTTCTACCCAAGTGGCAAGTTCTCCCCTGGTCCCGCTCCTCTCCCTATCACCAGCACCAGATCCACCCTGGACACATGTATCGACGTCTATGGAGCTGAATTTTACGACGGCAACTTCTGTTCAAATATGAGTCTGAACCACATATAGCTCGAAGTCTCCGTGACTGAGTTTCTTGGGATAGGATTAGGATTAGGATTAGGATAGTAACCCGCAGTGGTCCCGAAGTGGAACAAGCGGGGCCCGTACTACATACATGGCATCTATGTACGCTACGGACACAAGTGTAGCTATGACTATGTACGCTACGGACACAAGTGTAGCTATGATTGCAATGGCACGAATGTCAATTGGGGGAACCCCAAACTCCCTTTTCGATACCTTGACATGATGGATGCTAATCGAATGAATGCTAGAGAAGAGAATCAGCGCAACGGCGATCTTTTGGACTTATCGTTGACGATCATCTCTTGTTGGCTCGTTGGCGTAGACAAGCAAACTGAAATTTCCTATCTAAATCATTCCACCTGCCACTTCACTCCCCCCCTGAACGGTCATGAATTATATCCTGAGAACTCTTTAACCATCTCACGCTGCAGGATCTTGGCAACGTATTCCTCCATAGCCATGTCCTCTGCCTCCTTTCGATCTTTTTCTTCACCTCCAATATGTTCCTGCCTGCTAGCCCTCCATCCCTTCTCTGGTGACCGATAAACTTTAGCAGAGGTCGAACCGGCCCGCCACACGTCGAAACCGCTCAAGTCCTCCACAAAAATGTCCTTGAACTTGGTTTTCGAGGACCTCCACGCTTTCTGATTCGGACATGAACAACGAGGCCGTCACTGAGCCGAATTAGGATAACTCACGGGTACATGTCGCCTGGAGTTCACGGGAAAATATATGTTGACGAGTATCTTGGCCTGTGGCACGGCAGAGAAATCTAATAAAGGTTTGTCGAAATGTGTGTACAGCGCATCGATTCCGACGACAATGGATTTGAGTTTAGGATCAATGGGTTTGAAAGGTACAAGATCCATCGACGCCACGAGCTTTTTTCGTGGCCTTAAATATTCGATCTGGAGTCTACGTGGGTGAAGGGCCTGATATGTTTAGAGTCAGACGCGAAATATTTTGGAGTGACATCAGGACAAACGTCAACGATGGGCTTGCAGTAGCTTCCGTATGGGTACAAGAGTAGCGTATTTAGGTTCTCGATCGGTTGGAGATTTTGACCGGGGGCGGTTATGATGGTAAATCGCCCAGCCAAAGTAAGCTCATAAGGAGATACTTGAACTAGCCATCTCTAGAGCTTAATATGCAGTGGTATCGTACGCTCTGCTCCACGGAGGCGGATAGAAGTAATACCAGAGAGCATGCGAAGGGTGGTGAGGAGCTCTGGCATGTATTCAATAGGGATAGCTTCCGGGTCCTCTGGCCTGCTTTTTCCGAAGTCGGCAACAGTCAAGACTCTCCGCACGAATGAAGCTTTCGACTGTAAATGGGCCAGGCGAAATTTGATTGTGGCTTCGTCCCACTTGTCATTGGCACTTTTAGGTGGAAAGACTTTGAAGGCTGGCCAACTGGTGGTACGCAGAATAAGATGGTACTTGCGAAATATGATTGGTCCGCACGTCTCGTTCATAGAACGACAGACGAGCGAGAGATTGCGGCACTCGACCTTTTTATCAAGTGCGATGTCAACGGTGAGGTGAACTATTTGCCAGAGAACATCTAGAGGGAGTGTAGATAAGTTCCCCATCATAAACCAGTAGTGAGTTCAGCTGGCATGATATCGATGAGATACCATCATGGTGCCAGTGCGCCGAAAGTTATTTATAAGTATTTGTCAGGGTGGAGACGGCCCGTCGGGATCGAAATCCTCTCAGTGGTCTCACCATCTTTTTTATACTACTACTAGAGTTGCAACGCTCGGGGCGTGAGCTCATTGACTGTCGTTATCATGTTCAATTTGCCTCCAGAACTTCCGTTGGCTATCTTGGCATATCTACCTATCAACTCTCTTGGACCATTGCCACTGGTTTGCCGCCACTGGCACACATTTATCGGGATCCACAGCAGCGCTATCTACCACAAAGCGGCTCTGCTGCATGGATACATACAGTCAGCGACATCTCTCCAGGATGCCAGCGCCTTATATTCACAAAGATCAGTCGGCCGTGTCGGGGGTTGGAAAGATCTGTGTAAGCTGATTCCATCATGCTTCCGGTCGCTGTCGAACGATGGAACAGTCTTCGCCCGACAGGTCGGAAGCGCTATTGCATTGAAAAAAGTTGGTCAGGAAGACGACCTTCGGCGGTGACGCCACATCATAGTGCGGGAATGTGTGTGCATCGCATCAAAGTCGATGAAAAGGCCGGATACATCTTGACGACATCATCCGTGGGGGGGTTGGTAGTGACCGACTTGCAACATGATGAGGAACTGTGGGCACTTCCAGATGTGCGCATTTTTTAAGCGATCTTCCTGCCGCGGTCTGATCATATGACAGAGTCATGTCCGACCCTACGCCCATTGTGAATATGGCGAAGGTTTTGTTATTTTCGACTACATTGATGGATCTAAGGAGGTCTGGCGTCGCGCCAACGACTTTAGCGATGAAGAAGCAGATTTTGTAGTTCCAGAATCGCATCCCGGACCGCGTCAGCGACGCGTCTCCGCCACTGCCGCTGAGAAGCACAGATCTTCAACATCCACCCGCGGTCACTTCCGACCGTGGGCAGTCCTGCATCCGCCGCAGACGACGCGTGCGTTCCGATTCTCCTATCCAATCCTCGGTGCCTCCGCTTGGGATACAATCTACCTTTGGGACGTGCGGACAGGTACACTCGTTCAGGCGATTAATCAAACGCAGCTGGGCTCAACCGGCGGCGCCGAAGACGTTCTTGAGTTTCTTGGAGATATCAATTATATCGAAGTCTCTGAGAAATATGTCTTCCTGTGCGGTATCCATTCTCTCCGTGCCTTCTCTCGTGAAACTGGAAGATCCGTGCTGGATATTCCATCCTCAAGGCATCCTCTTGCTGCTTGGCACTTTTCCATCTCCCCAAATAGGCCTTCGCAGGAAGTTCAAGGGGCAGCTTTGGTACTCCAAGAGGTCACATCTCGGCCGGTTTCTTTGGTAGAATCGAATATCGTGGACGAGTTCCTTGCTGGTCAGTCATTGGCTGTTTCTCCTTGTAGTGATCGCTAGATCTTCAATTTTTAGTCCATATCTCGTCTTGCGGTCGCCACTTGGCCGCCCTCATGCTTAGCTCAAAGCTAATCATCATCCCCAACTTCGAGAAGGCTCTCCAGAATGGTGTGACGCCCTACGAGCTCTCGATCGAAGTTCAGCTGGGCTCTCCTTGTCACTCGTCGCGATATCTCGCGTTCGAAAACCGTCGAATTGCGGTTGCCACTGTATGTTTCCGCCGATCATCTACGACCCGCTTCTCATATTCAAATTCCAGAAAACAGGATTATTCGTCGTCCAGCCTGACTGGTCAGATTCCCCGAGATGTGATACCGACACGTCCCCGAGCATTTCTGTTTTTCGTCTTCCGGCCCTGGCAGATCGCTCCTGCCTGGGGGCTATATCGTGTCTCCAGATGACGGACACCGGACTGTTCCTGAACTGGGATACTCAACGTCTCCCTAACGCAGGCGGGGAAACTCTTGAGGCTATGGACGAAGTATTCTACGCCTCGGTCACGGCTGAACCTCGGTTTGCGAGTGAGCTTTTTTTTTCTATCGCTGGAGCTCCGTTTCTCATTACATTCCATCAGGCCTCGCGAATGGAATTGAAGTGACACTTGTCGACCTTGATGGTGGGAGAACCCCCCGGATTGCTTGTGAACTTTGCCCTGATTTTTGCTGATATTAGAACCAGAGTTTGACCCAGAGCAATCCAGTGTCCTCAGTGTCGACTTCGTGCCAATTTATTCTTGAAAGAGGTCGCAATAGATACGCGACGCCATTAATTCAAGCTGAAGGGAGAGAAAAGTATATGTATCGCATAGGACGTACCTGTAGCTGTATCACTGTTGTATCCGCAATGTGTAACACAATCGGATAGACCCCGCTCTTCATGACCAGTAATCTGCGCGCGCTTTTGTAGCCCTGCTGCTACAGGAGACATACCAACGTCCGAAAAAACCAATACAGTATTGACAGATTTCGAGAACTACAAGACGAATAGCGAAACTACATAGCAGGAAATCAAAAGCGAAGACAAGGGAGCAGGAATATTCGAGGTCATACAAATAATTGAAATTGCCGCTGGACTCTCATAGCGCAGGGGTAGCACCATCAGCGGGAGGCACAACGGCCTTGATAGTTCTCTGAAATATGCTGCCGTTGGCAACGACATACTTCAACAACGGCATCAACGTCGAATCCTCCAGGAACGCCATCACCGGCGCCGGGTTGACCGCGACCAAAAACAAGTTGACCACCCCCGGAAACGCCTTCATAAAATTGAGGTCGATGGCTGCTCCTTCAACCCTCACAAGCGTCAACTTCTGCACGCGGGAGTATTTAGGAACCGGGCTAGCCAGGCGCCGCACGAACAACGTAAAGGCGTTTATGTCGAGGCTGTCGAGGAAGAGGGCTTCGAGGTGGGGGGTGTAGGTTATGCGGAACAGGCGGTCTACGGGTTCCAGGGCGGCCTGTATGGGCATGCTGATGCGGGTGAGGACGAGAGTGCGGAGGGAGGTGCTGGTGAAGGAGGGTGTGAGGTTTGCGCTTGTGGGTAGGAGGTGTGTCCCGTCGACTTTTAGCATAGCGAGCTGGTTCATGATGGGGGTGCCTGGGATGACCGGGTATGTGGAATGGCTCAGCTGGGTTTGGTCCAAGAGCGTCCCGGCACAGTTGACAAGATCTAGGGAGCGCAGCCCGGCGAGGCAGGAGGCGTCGCATTCTATCGTGATGTTTTTCAAGACGAGGGTGTGGAAGATGGTGGGATTGAATATTACAGGCCCGACGTTATATCGCCGTGCTGTCTCGTCAATCTGTGTGAGAATTAGCGTCTCAAGTCCTAAAAAGAAGTCGTTTTTAAGGAATTTGTTGAATATTAAGCAGAACGTGGCGTTGTTTGTCGTGATATTGAGAGAATGAAGGCGCGTGAGGCTCCTCTTTAGGACTTTAAAGGTCTCCCTAAATTCGATCTGCCGCTCGTCTGGACATCGCTCAATGTCAAGGGAGGGGAGCCTAATCACGAGCAGAAATGGAAACTGTTTCGACCTAGAAATGAGCTCTGACAAGACCTCCGGATGACGCGTAGAGTACATCGCAAGGTTGGTCCACATTTTGACCATGTTGACGACCACCCTGCGCCAGCGCCGGCAGACATGTGATACAAGCACGGCTGGGTGATACGGCCTGGGGGGGGAATACGGCTGCTCAGGTGGCGGCTTGGTCACCCCCGAACTTGGAGGTAGGTACTTTAGCCATTCAAAGATCTCGCCCAAAACTTCGTTCGGCACGAGGTGGGCGTAACACATCTGGTCCCTTGGGACAATGCCTCTGTTTGGCATCGCGTACATCATCGCGTTCAAATCGAATGCGGGGTATTGTGGTGGCGACTGTGGGTCGGACATGTGTGCGCCGACTCAGAGATGGTAAACGGGTGTGCAATGTCAACTGGCGCCCTCAAGTAATATACTTCTGATATCAGAAGATTAATTATTTGTTAGTCAATAGGGTAGTAAATGTACACCACACCTTTCTGCGTTCTGTCAGCGCGAATTAAGCGCGAACAGCGGCTGGACGCCTTGAAGACGCGTGGAATTCGAACATCAACGCAACATGAGGCATATCCGGCAATATCCGAGGGTTACGTTCTCCGACGTCCAGCCGCCCTTCCCACTTCAGTACTTAGCTAATTATGTAATTAGAGCCCATGGCGAGCTGATTGTTCTCGGCTGTGACCGCATCAGTATAATATCTTATAATATAGCCTCCGGTCAGAACTTGCGTGCCTCATCCTGTCCTCCTCTCGAAGTGATGAAAATTTCTCTACAACAGCGCATCTCAGATGACCTCGACGTCAATTTCAACCGTAAACTCCATGATCATGATCATGTCATCGATGAACACGATCGGATAAGGGGACAGCGGGTCACAACTTCCGTCCCTTGGTTCCAAATCGGTTCTCCTACCTACTACCCCAAGTACCTTTTTTGAGAAAAGATGCTCATGCCAGATCCCGCACATCTGCGACCTCATTGATATTAATGTGGAGCTTATGGTGCTCCGAGCCTCGACTCCTCTATTTCTCTTCGAAAATTCCCTCATTCCGTTCGTCTCCAGGGTTCCTGATCAGTCCTGATCCAACGAGTCGGAGATTTCCTGTGGTCTTTCTGCCTTGAGCCCAGAATTCCAGAAAGGAAAAACAAAAGGGAGGGAGTTAGAACGCGCGGCGCGGCGCAGCGTGGGGGTTGCAGCTTACGCGGTAGCTGAGCGCAGAGGGGTGTCTTCGAATTCGAAGTCGGCTTATGTAACGACGGCTCCGATGTGGTTTGGACACACATTAATATTCGAGCGGATTGCTTTGTTCCTTTTCTGGTCTCCTTGTTCCGTTTTTTCACCATCGATCCATCGCTGATCATGATCGATGAGAAGCGGCTCGCCCTCGCGCTCAGAAACTTTAGCATATGTTCAACTAGGCCTGGGACCTGCATGGGTGCGATAGTTGAGGTTTTTGAGCGGCTCAGACGACCCATATTGACAGACGTTCATATATCATGTATAACCCGCATGTAGACAGTGTCTGATCATCCATTATGCTAACACTAGCAGCGAACATGTAAGAAGACGAAGCTCGTCAGAGCTGAACGTTCACACTGACACTCGGAGAAGTGGCATGGTGCTTGGTTCTTGTGTCTTTCCGTATGTGAGACGGACGCTAGTTCCGCAGATGGGGGGCCGTGATAGATCTGGAGAGTTGATGGTGGCTTTAAACATCTGTTCGTCAGTATGCATCATCGAATGCGACACAGCCAACTGGATCAAGTGAATAAATAGATTAGAAGCAGGACCCAGATGACCACGTATAGAGCCGCGGTGAAAAAATAGTAAAATGAAGGACGCTCTACCGCCGTACTTATGGAAAACGCGGACGGGTAAGTCGTTCGATTGGCTGCTGCGTGGGTCCCTCGTTGTGTGGGTCCTACAGGAGCTGTAGGTCACGTCTATGAGACGGCGATAATCGAATTGGAGGTGATGGCATTGATACTTACCTTCGTGAGTGCCCAGAGGACCTATGTCTCGTAACAGAAATCGTGCGCGGCCACCAAGGAGTTCTGATATGGGCAGCCTTCGTTGCGTTAGACTTGTGCATACGGTCAAAGCCAGATTCAGATGTACGTACCTTTGACTAACGGTAGCAGCTGGTGTGGTAAGTGTCCGAATCGAACATACTGGCATGTCCTCTGAATCCGAGGCTGATGTTCCGGTTTCGAAAGCCTTCGAATGTAAAGTGGACTCGAAATAGAACGCATGAGAGAAAATAGATTATCATCACTGGTGACTGGAGATTGCCTTGACAGACGTTGTGGCCGTTTCCCTTCGAAACGACGGATGCGCGCTTTCTAGAACCGTAAGCGACAGAGGTTCTGTACCCCTACAAAGCGTGGAATACTTACGCTTCGCTGGAGTCCAGAGCTGTGCGCCACTATATTCAGCTGTATTCCCGTCCAGATTTCAAGTATCTCTGGAATGGCATCTCACTGTGGCAGGAAGAATATACTGGTCGTATGGAACACTGGCAGAGGAGGACGTAGAAGATTTGAAAGGAGGGGTGATACCAGGGTGACATGAGCGTCGACGGGGATCAAACTCTTGTCAACCCCCGGCCTTTCCGGCTCGCCAAATGCGGCAAACCACGTGCATAGTGTATACTCACGACGGCTCAAGCCAGCTTGAAAAGCCCGTTGTCTCCTCCTCATCTCCCCGCATCCCAGCGACTCCTCGTTTCTCTCAGTCCGAGTCCAGCGACATATACAGGCTCGTTTAAGGCCTAAGGTATATAGGCTCATGGACAAACTCCATCGCCTAGTGACCACTGTCCGGAGTCAACATGGGAAGAGGTGGGTACTGCGTCTACTTTGCTTTGTTCTCTTTCGTTCGCTGGGAACTTGTTCGTTTGACGAAACCTGTTGCTTTTGCTTCTATTTGGAACCTTTGCAACGAGTAACGGGTGGCATGGAATACTCGTCGGTCACGGAACGGAAACGAACTATATATAATCTTCACCCCATTACATTGAGCGATGAGAATGAAGCGATGATGGCTAATCTCAACACACATTCTAGGTCCTCATCTCACTCTTACTCGCTGGACGAAACGCGCAAACCCAACCCCCCCTATCTTCCTCCCGAACTCTGGATTCTTATTTTGCGCTACGCCACCTCCTCATGCTCCAACCAAGAGTTTTCCTCGCGTACCGTCTCATTCCTCTCTCTAGCGCATGCCCACTCCCACCTTCAGCATCGTCTTTTACACTACCGTGCCATTATGCGAAGAAAAGCCCTCATGACCCTCGTTTGCAAGAATTGGTACATCTTCGCACAAGAAGTATTCTACGAGTTTGTCTGGATCAGTCGTGCAAGCGAAGCACGCACCCTAGCATGGATTCTTGCACGTGATGGACCCAGCGCCAGCAACGGAAAATACATCCGCCGACTCCACATCGAGACGCCTTCCTTGGAACGGTGCAATCCCGCTGACCTACGAACCATCTTGGATTGCGCTCCACGCCTCGTGGTTTATTCTGACTATCGTTCTGTTCGGCGAAATATCTATGAAGAATCGTGCAACCCTCGTTCCTCGCCCAAACAACTACTCTCCGCGCTCGCCCATCCCAACAACTCATTACGGCGGCTCTCGTGGACCAATTATGATGACGTTTCGTTCCATTTGCATATGTCACCAATGCTCGAAACCACTGCCGCCAACCTCGAGTTTCTGGAGTTGAACTTTTGTTCTACCCATTTGCATTCCATGACTTCTTCGTCAACACTCTCAGTCAGCCCCGACACGATCACACTAGCCCTCCCCGCCCTGCGTTCATTGAAGGTAACACTTGACAACGCAACATTCGCCGTCCTATCGACATGGTCTATGCCATCCCTCCAAAATCTCTCCGTGCTCTCCGCCGACTTCTCCTACGCCTCCTCCGGCTTCTCCCAGTTCTTCCTCGTCCACGGCCCGAAACTAACCCAACTCGAACTCGGTCACTCATCCTCCACCATCGAAGAACACTACCTCACCGCCCTCCCCCCCTCCGCCGCCAATGCTTCCCATTCCATCCCCCTCGCCGCCTGGTGCCCGAACCTCGTCGAGTTCATCTGCAGCGCCGACGCCGAATGGAACTGGCAGCACCCCGACTGGATTGCGCCGCACGTGCTCCTCCCGACACACCCGACGCTCCAGTTCATCGGCATCCGCGACATCGACAAGCGGCTCCGTGACGACATGCAGCAGATGGCGCTCAACCCCGCCGAGCAGCCGTTCTTCATGCTCCTCGAGCAGATCGGGAGCCTCCTCCGCCGCGAGGCCTTCCCTGCGCTGCTGTACATTCGCGATATGAGCTGGGAGAGTGACGTCATGCGCCGCGGGGCGGGTGCGCCATGGGGTGTGAGCTTCGGCGCTAGTGCGAGTGCTGTCGGACTGGTGCACGGTGGTGGTGGTGGGAGCAGTGAGAGTGCGGTCCGGCGCCAGAGCGGACTTGGTATGCTGTTCAAGGGCAGGAGGAGGAGGGGCTTGTCAGACGCTGCGGCTGCGGCATCCTCGGTGCACCCCATGAGTGGGGAGACGCTGAAGGTGCTGCGGTTCTGGCAGCTCGTGTTGGAGCGGTGTCGGGATGGCGGGGTGTGGATGGAGGACTTCCGGGGGGTGAATGTGACGATGCGGGATCTGAGGCGCGCGGAAGCGGGGAAGGGGGGTGGGCTTGACTTCAGCAGCGTGGACGGTTTGGCGTGGTAGCCTCTCGCACCGGCCACGCTCGTTTACTTTTTTTTCGTTTTTGATGTGACTTATTCTTGGTGTTTGCAGCTCGGGCCGTGCATGACCTTTCACGACTACTTCACGAACCCTCATACATTGTACGATTACCCATATACCGCATTAACGTCTTCTTTCTTGGTACCTCGCACTCGCAGCTGGATACCCAACGATCGATTGCTGCGCAGATCTTTCCCTTCCGTATCTTTTTTCTTGTCCTTGCACCTCTTTGGATTACCCCCCTTTGTTCCGACCATACGGACCCCCGCTCTCACCTGCTTTCGAACCGCTTGCATACGTTTCGCACTTGCATACCGCCACTACATACCTCACATACATTGGTCCCAGTTTACCCATATACATGCATCCTCACGCTCTTATGTATATACGGACCACACGCACATAGATTTTCAATACAACAACTTCACACTCGCACGGAAAGCACTTGCCGAAGCGAGGGCGATAGTCGAAGACTCGAAGTTCGCGTTGTTGACACTGGTGTGCATATGGTACGCGTCGGAGTCACGTGGAACGATTCTTTACAGAGTAGTATGAGCATTGCTCTTATGGTTTATCTCAGCTTCAATTCGCCTTTCCCCAACACCGTCACTTCTCCCGATAACTTTAGGATATTTCTCTCTGACTCCCATACCAGTTTCAAATACCCTCCTCTCCGACTGACCTGCGTTGCTCTAATCTCTTGCCCACTTGCGATGTCGAGTTTCTTGTACCAGTATGGTGCCATCAAGCAATGAGCAGATCCGCAAACGTGATCCTCATCGCCTGGAAGATATCCTGGAGCGAACATGCGAGAGACGAAGCGTTCGTTCCCGTTCGAGGCTTGCGTCGTGAATACGTGAATAGCGAAACCAGACTCTCGCTGTTAACACGTTTTAGCATCTTCAACTTTCACGTTGAATCAGGGGACGAACAAGTGGGTTAGCATCAACAGGGCTATATTTGAGATTTTCGCTCTCATCGAGCACGACCAATAAACCTAAGAAAGTACCAAAGGGGTGAGTACACGAGCGTAACATAATTAGAGCACTTACAAAGCTCGAAGCCTTCCACGCCGATTGCTATATGATCTATTTTGACCTCCCTCCCAAAGGCGCGGGCAACTAACGTTGAAATCCTCGTATTCTCCTCCGGGGAGACTTCCGCAATTTTGGCAGATGGAAGCTCAATTTCAATGAATCCTCCCACACACCTTCGAGCAGTGATGATACCACGCGTCGTGGTATGAAATTCTACAACTTCTACGACTTTCGCGACGTCGTCTCTCGAAAATGGCTTTTGCAGCGGCTAGGGTTCCATGACCACATAGTGGTGCCTCATGCCTACTCGGAGTGAACCAGCGAATATCAAAAGCGACAGTTGTCGGATTTTTGGAAGGTAAAGGCGAGGCAGACAGGAAGGTGGTGATCGGCTGATTAAAATTCTCCGCAATGCTGCTGAAGGTATCGGTAGGCAGGCTCATGTCCATGAAGACCACGGCAGCAGGATTCCCTCTATCGACTGCATTTGAGAAGGCCGTAAGCAAGTAGAACTGAGCAGACATCGGAGTCAGTGGTCAAGGTGGACGTGACTCATGCAAAGATTTCAAATTAATGGCATGTAGGGTGGGATTTGGGGATAATGTTTGATCCGTATCTTTATGACTCTTGTTCCTAACACTGCTCACTCATGATCGTAAATGCACAGTAACGGGACGTTCAGCGCCACTCTTTGTAGCTTGAAATTGGACCTTTCGATGGAAGTCTTCCGTCTAGCCGTATCCCTCTCAATGGTGTTCCCCCGTCCTGAAGAATTGTGCGTAATGCTCTCGAACACAGTTGTTACGACGATCACGTCAATCCTGTTCGAGCTTTTCGCGCCATTTATTAACAACCACCTTTGCACTCCCTGCGTTCTCGTTCAAGTCTAGGAGCAATCTCGGAGGTCAGAGTTCAATATATCTCCCCTTTCTGCTCAAACTCCGTCACTTTCCCCATCTCAGCACATTCTTGATATCTGCCGCTGTCGATTGTTTTTCCTGAAATTGAGCAAATAAAGGCCCTGGGCCAACTTTCACTACTCCAACTTGTCATGATCAGCGTCAGATTTTGGGGAAGGTTCACTATTTCCAGAATCTAGCTGTTCAAATAAGCTACTAGTTGATTTAGGGACCTATTGCCGCCACACAGAGGTGACTCAGGTTATCATGAGAGCACCAGTTGTGATAGTCGTGTTATTGACACTTGTATGCACATATGGACGCGTCGGAGTCACGTGAAACGAAAACTTCAGCCAACTACTCCAACTTTACTCTATTACTCGAGCATTGCTCTTACGGTCTATGCCAGCTTCAAATTGCCTTTCCCCAACACCGCCACTTCTCCTGATAACCTTAGGATATTTCTCTCTGACTCCCATACCAGTTTCAGATACCCTCCTCTCCGGCTGACCTGCATTGCTCTAATCTCTTGCCCACTTGCGATGTCGAGTTTCTTGTACCAGTATGGCGCCATCAAGCAATGAGCAGATCCACAAACGTGATCTTCGTCGCCTGGAACATATCCTGGAGCGAACATGCGAGAGATAAAGCGTTCGTTCCCGTTCGAGGCTTGCGTCGTGAATATGTGAATAGCGAAACCAGACTCTCGCTGTTAACACTCGTTTAGTATCTTCAACTTTTACGTTGAATTATGGAAACGAACGAGTGGGCTAGCATCGACATGGCTATCTTTGAGATTTTCGCTCTCATCCAGCACGATCAATAGATCTGAGGAAGTACCAAAGCGGTGAGTCCACAAACGTGACACGAATTGAAGCACTTACAAGGCTCGAAGTATTCCACACCAACTGCCATATGATCTATTGTGACCTCCCTCCCAAAGGCGCGGGCAACTAACGTTGAAATCCTCGTATTCTCCTCCGGGGAGACTTCCGCAATTTTGGCAGATGGAAGCTCAATTTCAATGAATCCTCCCACACACCTTCGAGCAGTGATGATACCACGCGTCGTGGTATGAAATTCTACAACTTCTACGACTTTCGCGACGTCGTCTCTCGAAAATGGCTTTTGCAGCGGCTAGGGTTCCATGACCACATAGTGGTGCCTCATGCCTACTCGGAGTGAACCAGCGAATATCAAAAGCGACAGTTGTCGGATTTTTGGAAGGTAAAGGCGAGGCAGACAGGAAGGTGGTGATCGGCTGATTAAAATTCTCCGCAATGCTGCTGAAGGTATCGGTAGGCAGGCTCATGTCCATGAAGACCACGGCAGCAGGATTCCCTCTATCGACTGCATTTGAGAAGGCCGTAAGCAAGTAGAACTGAGCAGACATCGGAGTCAGTGGTCAAGGTGGACGTGACTCATGCAAAGATTTCAAATTAATGGCATGTAGGGTGGGATTTGGGGATAATGTTTGATCCGTATCTTTATGACTCTTGTTCCTAACACTGCTCACTCATGATCGTAAATGCACAGTAACGGGACGTTCAGCGCCACTCTTTGTAGCTTGAAATTGGACCTTTCGATGGAAGTCTTCCGTCTAGCCGTATCCCTCTCAATGGTGTTCCCCCGTCCTGAAGAATTGTGCGTAATGCTCTCGAACACAGTTGTTACGACGATCACGTCAATCCTGTTCGAGCTTTTCGCGCCATTTATTAACAACCACCTTTGCACTCCCTGCGTTCTCGTTCAAGTCTAGGAGCAATCTCGGAGGTCAGAGTTCAATATATCTCCCCTTTCTGCTCAAACTCCGTCACTTTCCCCATCTCAGCACATTCTTGATATCTGCCGCTGTCGATTGTTTTTCCTGAAATTGAGCAAATAAAGGCCCTGGGCCAACTTTCACTACTCCAACTTGTCATGATCAGCGTCAGATTTTGGGGAAGGTTCACTATTTCCAGAATCTAGCTGTTCAAATAAGCTACTAGTTGATTTAGGGACCTATTGCCGCCACACAGAGGTGACTCAGGTTATCATGAGAGCACCAGTTGTGATAGTCGTGTTATTGACACTTGTATGCACATATGGACGCGTCGGAGTCACGTGAAACGAAAACTTCAGCCAACTACTCCAACTTTACTCTATTACTCGAGCATTGCTCTTACGGTCTATGCCAGCTTCAAATTGCCTTTCCCCAACACCGCCACTTCTCCTGATAACCTTAGGATATTTCTCTCTGACTCCCATACCAGTTTCAGATACCCTCCTCTCCGGCTGACCTGCATTGCTCTAATCTCTTGCCCACTTGCGATGTCGAGTTTCTTGTACCAGTATGGCGCCATCAAGCAATGAGCAGATCCACAAACGTGATCTTCGTCGCCTGGAACATATCCTGGAGCGAACATGCGAGAGATAAAGCGTTCGTTCCCGTTCGAGGCTTGCGTCGTGAATATGTGAATAGCGAAACCAGACTCTCGCTGTTAACACTCGTTTAGTATCTTCAACTTTTACGTTGAATTATGGAAACGAACGAGTGGGCTAGCATCGACATGGCTATCTTTGAGATTTTCGCTCTCATCCAGCACGATCAATAGATCTGAGGAAGTACCAAAGCGGTGAGTCCACAAACGTGACACGAATTGAAGCACTTACAAGGCTCGAAGTATTCCACACCAACTGCCATATGATCTATTGTGACCTCTCTTCCAAAGGCGCGGGCAACTAATGTTGAAATCCTAGTGTTCTCTTCCGGAGAGACTTCCGCGATCTTGGCAGATGGAAGCTCAATTTCAATGAATCCTCCTAGACGTCTTCGAGCAGTCACAATACCACGCGTCATGGTATGAAGTTCTACAACCTCTGCGACGCTCGCGATGTCGCCTCTGTCGAACACGGCTTTCGCAGCGGCCAGGGTTCCATGACCACATAGCGGTAACTCTTTCTTACTCGGAGTGAACCAGCGAACATCGAAAGCGACAGTTGTCGGATTTTTGGAAGGTAAAGGCGAGGGAGATAGGAAGGTGGTGACCGGTTGATTAAAATTCTCCGCGATGCTGATGAAGGTATCGGTAGGCAGGCTCATGTCCAGGAAGACCACGGCAGCGGGATTCCCTCCATCGACTGCATTTGAGAAGGCCGTAAGCAAGTAGAACTGAGCCGACATCGGAGTCAGTGGTCAAAGTGCGGACGTGACTCATTCAAAGATTACATCAAAGGCATGTTGGGTGGGATGGGATGACGTTTGATCCGTATCTTTATGACTCTTGTTTCTAACACTGCTCACTCATACAGTAACACGGCTAATATTACGGGTCACTCACGCTTCATGCCCAACCCGAACCTCCTCTATCGTAAAGCGACGTCATGCGCCGTGGGGCGTAAACTTCGGCGCTAGTGCGAGTATGGTGGGAGCAACGTGACGATGCGCGATTTGACGCGCGCGGAGGTTGGGAAGGGGAGTGGGGTCGGGGCGCATGACTTTAGCGGTGTAGATGGCTTAGTAGCGTGGTAGGCCTTCGCACCAGCCGCGCTCGTTCACGATTTTTCATTTTTCACTTTTGAGGAAACTTATTCTTGGTGTTTGCAGCTCGGGGTCATGCATGAGCTTTCACGACTACTTCATAAACCCTCATACATCGTACGATTACCTATGTTCCGCATCATCGTCTTCTTAGAACATCGCACTCGCAGCTGGATAATCACCATTGATTGCTGCGGAGATCGTTTTCTTGTCCCTACACCTCTCTGAATTCCCCTCTTTGTCGCGACCATACGGGACCCCGCACTCACTGCTTTCGAACCGCTTGCATACGCGCACTTGCACACCACTACTATATATCTCATAGATTGCAGTACATGAGAAGCGTTAAGTGTCTCCCGTGAGTTTTTGTCTTTTACAAGCACTTCCATATTTCCATCCGTACCAGCCCTCGTCTATTTTAGCCACCCAATGGTCTCACAACACGTTCGCCATCTGGTTCTCTCATCACGTGCGATAAGAGGTACCCCACACAGGATGGGAGAAAAGGAATGATCGGGAAGATATTTCGACGACAACGGACCTACAGCGGCGCGAGGAATGACAGTGTCTTGGAGCCGGTATTTCACGTTGTTTTTACCCGTCATCTCTGCTGGATGGGCAACGTTCGACGCCAATCTTCGTAGCTTGAAATTGGATCTTTCGATGGAAGTCTTCCGTCTAGCCGTATCCCCCTCGTTGGTGTTTCCCCGTCTTGAGGAATTGTGCGTAATGCTTTTGAACGCAATTGTTACGATGCACATCATGTCAATCCTGTGCGAACTCTTCGCGCCATTTATCAACAACCATTGTTCGACTTTGCGCGCCCTCCATTTTTGTTCAAGGTCTCGGAGGTCAGAGGTTCGATATATTCCCGCTTCTGCTTAAACTCCGTCAATTTCCCCATCTCAATACATTCGAACTCTCGCACGA
>JABCKH010000052.1:0-51657 GCA_018851285.1 Lyophyllum semitale | reverse complement strand
TAGCACTTTAGTAGCAACTTCACACCACAGGTAAGACTAGGACCTATCAGGTTCCCCTGCCAGGGATATGCCTGCTCAATAACAAGCGCCTGATATTCCAACAGTGTGAAGGTCGTTACGTTGGGTGGAGGTTATCTAGCACCTGTTTTAGACTACAAGAGGGCGTACGAGTCGTTGAAGAAAGTAGAGTAAGGCCTGGGTACCATTATCAACACGAGGCGCTATTGGTTCTCCGTCTTGATAACTTCTTCTAGATCGACGGTTCTCCTGATACATATCCTTTTCCGTTATGTACCACGCAATAGCCTGTTGTGATCGTTCCTGTCGTCTAACATACACAACTGTTTCACGGCCTGCAATTGAGTCTTGTCACAGCAAGTACAGATACGTGGACATACAGTTCATTATCTTGTTTTGAAAGTTGCTTCCATTTTTCCATGCGCGGACGCCGGAGATCCTACATTTGTCGAGGAGGTCTGGCATATGCAAGATGGGATACTCGTACCTTGGGTATCTCTCTTGTCAAAGTCGGTTTCAAGTCACTATCACTGCCAGATGATAAACCTAGGAGTGGATTGCTGCATTCCAGACCATAATTCACCTTCTTGAATTCTGCTTGTTTGCAAAACAGCATTGAACACAAGCGTAAAAGAGTATGAAAAGCTTAGGAGGAGGAGGAGGAGTATATTGGAAGAGAAAGGAGGCAGTGGTCCCTGCATTTTCGCTTGTTGCCGCAACCCTGGGTCCTCGTACGTCGGCCCAGTATTGTGCCAGTCATTGACAAATCACGCAGGTCAGTGACTTGCATTTTATGGTCATGACTTAGCTTCGGTTGACTTGACTTTAGTTGTACGGGGGCTGGCGCCAGGCCGCGCCACAGTAGAGGAATGTCTGATTGTGTCTGTCTAGGAGAGCCTACTTAGCGCCACAGCCCGAACGTTTTTGAAGAGCCATGCAGTGTCACGTGTTGAGCCCGCTTATTTAAGTAGCGACTTGCGGTCCCGGGACCAGAATAGAACAAGATTAACAAGCGGGGTTGGCGTATCGTCACTAAGTAGCTGGCACTGACTTCATCGGACGCACCCTCCGGCTGACTCGCTAGTGGTCTGTCAGTTGTGTCGCCGGGCGCCAGAGTCCTCGGAGGTTCTCGGACGACAATGTGATAAATATGGGCAGGTGCTCACTAGCGCTCACTGCTCAGCAAACCCATACGTTCTCCTCTTTCCTCAGTCCATCATGTCCAACACAGAGCAGCTGCCCGAAACCATTATAGTCGGGAAGGGGTCCACAATGGTACCTCATGTTCATCCTAAACACAGGGATGGGCCTCGAAGCTGACGGTTACCACTGGCACATTTAGACCTTCCTCAGAAACGACACCTACATAGGAAGGAACTACGCCTCTGGAGCCCCTGACGCGGATCCGATATACGTGCCCCTGCACTGGCACGAGATGCACGACGAGATAATCAAGGTCACTCAGGGGAAGCTAGAGATCACAGTCGGGTCGACCGTTAGGGTGTACACGCCGGAGGACGGGGAAGCGGTTGCTCCTAAGGGCGTCTTGCATAGCTTGCGATCGTTCAAGGGCGTCGAGACCACCTTTTATGAGAGAACAGATCCAATGGTGGGCTTTTTTTTTACTGCACCGTGCTATTTATACTGAAGGAAGTTAGGATGACAAGAGGGAGATGCTTTTTCGTAATTTGCTTGAGAAAGGCTTTCCGCCGAAGATAATGGACATGGCGGTTACCTGCTATTATGGTGATACGTTCTTTGCGTGCCCTATTCACGTCAAGTGGCTCGAGAAGTTGGTGAGTTCACCAGGAACTTTGTCATCTTGTGGAATGGTAGTGACCTCTGGATGTGTGAAGGTCGTTACGTTGCTTGGAGGTTATATTGCACCTCTTTTGGGCTATAGGAGAGTGCACCAGTTGTTGAAGAAAGCAGAGTAAGTGCGCCTGCCAGGCACCCTCATCAACACTATGGGCTTGTTGGTTCTCGGTCTTGATAGCTTCTTCTGTCAGGCCGACAGTTATCCTGAAATCTTGTTATTGTAATATGCCCCTTTTAAACTTCTGTCTCGTTATGTGTATACCACGGAGTATTTGTCGTGATCGTTCTTGTCATCTCAACATCGGTCAGGTTTCCTGCTCTTTTCGAGTTCCGTGCATTACACTCGTTATAAATATCTCAAGATCTACTTGATAGCCTTGGAGCATGGTCATGGGTTGCTTCGCGGTGAATTAGAGTAGAACATGGCCCGGTGACGAGATGATTTCTGACGAAGTGCTATAACATTGGTCAAGTAGTTATCGTCAAAGGGTCACACGACCTCTGTAAGACCTGCATGCTAGAGTTCATCGACAACTACTCCAGCTTCAATATAAGATTCGACAAGCTCACGAGGAACGATGGGGATGCTACCACAAGTCGATAGCCAAACGCGCTGGTCCCCTTGCCCGGCTCCAGGCCTGGTAGCAACGGACCTAAGGATGTTTTCAGTCGAAAATGTTACTAGACAGTAGATGCTATGCCGCGATCCATGCTTGTATACCATACCACTTATATTAGTTATAAGAAAGTATCGAAACTGGGGACTTTGTCAAGCTCTTGCCCCAATCTCGCGCAGAGAGTTTTCTCGTTGAAGTGTGCGCAAGGACCCTCTGCGTTCGTGTACATCCCCTCCAGAGCTATCCTCGACCTTTTCTCGCCCAATTTCGCCCACATGAGAAGATGCTTATCCTGAAATTCCTGGACTCCTGAAACGAGTGTTCTACAGCTTGTGCACTTTATGTTCCTGAGCAAGGGGTTCGGATGTATGTATATTGCTGGCAACTTGTAAATTGAGTTGAACGCAGCCCGGCTCCAGGCCTGTGCATACCGCACCTAAGAATGTGTCCAGTCAAGATTATCACAGGATGCTAGCTCGCGTACCCAGGGTACCACCAAAGTCGGGGAGAGGACAAGTACGATATCGTCCAACGAAATATCAAGTAGAAATGTTGATGCCGTGTTCAAGATGTCGGTATGGCCGTGCTTGTATGCGTAGTTGACAATCTCCACAGGATGCTCGGGAAGTGTAAGTCTGAGCGGATGATTGAATTTTCTAAGTCGACACAAGGAGGTCAAGTACTTACTCCATACGTATCTTACAAATATTCATTGCGGCAAAGACCTGGTATTTTTCTGCGGCTTCAGCGAGGAGTGCCAAAGTGTTAAAGGGGATTCCTTTTAAATCGGGATGGTGTTGAGGATAGATGAATTGAAAGAGGAGTTCAAGACTCCCGCTGGTTTCCATGAGCGCCACTACCTCCCCACGAGTATCAAATTCGGCCGGTGGGAACGCTCCTGCGTTTGGTTCTAGGTTCTTCCTATGGATTTTGAACAGAACACCGTCCGGGGATACAAACGAAACGTCGGCATCAGGTGCACAGACTGATTGGATGCAGATCAGTACAGCGATGAGCAAGGCCTATACGATCGAGGTGACTCTCAACTTACATTTCTCGCTCGGCACTGGTCCCTTCTTCTCTTCAACCCTTTTTGCCATGAGGATTGGATGATCTAGTCTGAGAGATGTGATGAAGGTGCTGAAGAAATCCTTGGCCTGGTGGAAGTTGGACGAGAACGGGTTTACTAGAACAACTAAAAGCGCCGCGAGAAGCTCGCGAAGTGTAGCTGTGCCTCGTGCTGCCTCGTGCATGCCGACGTCAACAAAGCGTCTAAGTGAACAGACTACAGCGCTTAACGGTCCCAGTGGCAAAAGCAGCCATGCAATTGGCGGCTGAATAAACGGCTGGTTAGAAGACAAAGTCACTTGTCGATTGCTGACAGTGACAGTCTGCATGGATGACGTTCCAATGGTTGGAAAACAGCACTGAACACATTCCACAGGTTCGCGAACGAAGTGATCAGCGTAAAGGCCCTCATGCAGAGCCTAGGGGAAGAGAAAGGCAGGCACACATCTTGATCAATAGCCTTATTCAAAGTTGGCCGTCGAAGTTGAAACGTTGAAGGCTGACAAACACTGATTTTAAAACTCCGCAGAGACCAAAATCAGCTCCTCGTCGTCGTTTCCCTCTATTATTTTGTATGTCTGAGGAGAATAAAATTACATCAAGATGTCTCTGTACACATCTGGGACCTTGTAATAAATTTTTTGGGGGTGATCTGATGATCTTAACCAAAGAAGGGTTGAAATCTCATTTACATACATTTTGTGGACGTTATATTCCTTCGAAAAGAAGAATTTCAAACTTTTTAGACGGATATTAGTACAGCATAACCATGTATCGGGTTATTTGAGGCCGTAAAAACATGTCCACCGCGAAATTATTCCTCTCTGGTATGAGCAAGGTATGAGCCGACAAGCGCGCCGACGGCGGAGCTCAAAAGTCAGTGTTTGTCAGCCATCAACTTCGACTTCGACTTCAGCTTCGGCCAACTTTGAATAAAGCTAATGTTCCGAAGACTTGTTCAACTGAGTCACCGCAAGGGACAGTGATCTGAGGACGCTGCATACCAAGGTGGCCTATAATGCACCGAGAAAGGTACGCAATGTTGTTCAAGTACTTTCAGGGATCTGCTCACGCGGATGCTCGCCTCCCATTGCAGATGGCTGAAATTATACCTGGTGAGTAACAGCATCTCGCGCCTTCATATTCTGTTGAACAATCGATGGCTCTGTTCTCGCAATTATTTTCGTTCAGAAGTATCACAATCAACTACGTCGCATATACCCTGACATCGATCAAGTGCTGTGGCGTAAGGTATCTTGCGGCCAGGGCCAAAGCATGGGCAAGAATCACTTCGACAAAACGAGAGTCGAGCTTGAGTCGAGCACGATGGCGATACATCTAAACTTAAAGTAAATTGACCATCCAGGCAAGTCTGCATTAGTCCGCTCGGAAGTGATTTACCCTTTCTCGAAAGGCCTTCGAAGCTGCTCCAAATATTGTTTGTGGCTTTCGGTGTCGACACTGCTGGTGGCTCTGCTGAATTATAAAATATAAAGGTGGGCATGTTATTCATCATCAGGTCTGTGCAATAACAAATCTCACTGACATACTACACAAGATATACCCTATCTCCCTGCGCTCACGCCGGGTTTTTTCTTTCAATCAGTCAACGACGATGTCACCGTAGTCACTGGTATCGTCGATTGGGATGGTGCTGATGGGAAAGCTGGCACAGTGAGTAATAGGCGGAAATTTTCATCTTTGAGATACTACTGACATGTCGCCCAGTATAGCGACTACTAAGGGAGGGGTAAAAAAGGACATGTACGCGTAAAGCAAAGGGCAAGTTTACGATAAATATAGATTGCTGACATGTGGCTACATGCGATAATTTCCAAACCACGATTCCTCTGCTTGTTTGCAAAACACTAAACACATTTCACAAGTCGAATGAAGTAGTCAGCGTTTTGAAAAGTCATGCAGAGCTTACTAGGGATGAGAAAGGCACATACACACGCGTCGTCACGTAGGTTTTTCATCTTGAGCTTGTCTGGATCCTGCCGAGGTTGCTCAGGATGAACAATGCAGGCTCGCATCCTCATGATCCCTCTCAGCCGGCGCAGTGGACTGGGTACGCAGTTGTCCCGATCATATCCCAAATGGAGAATTCCTCCACATTCATGTAGATCATGTGACAAAATGGTTCTCTAGGGATGTGGAAAAAACCTATGGTTTTTTACCAAACACTATTTTACCAGTAAATTACCTATCACGTGGATAGGTAATTTACCTCTTCAGAATTTTCGAATTATTTACCGGTAATTTACCCTAATCACGATGTTAGTCACGCGTATGATCCTGTCTGCTTTTGATTCCACTGCACCACATTTAAATTTTACTGACACCTTATTCCACCCATGACAGTGACGTGGAAGTTGTGTAAGTAGCGGTTGTGAAGGACGGGCAAGAAGATATCGATTTGGACGAAGAAAGAGTCAAACTGGTTTCCTGCGCGAAAGTCACGTGATGCAACATGTGACTCAGGTAATTTACTAGTAAATTACCGGTAAAAAACCACCTCAGACCCCAGGTAGGTAAGTTACCGGTCAAAAACTGGTCGGGAGGTTTTTTACACAACCCTATGGAATCCTGCCCGATGAGCGTGAATACAGAACCATGATGCTCTCGTACCAACATAGCCTACGTATAGTGATAGTGATATAAGTCAAGGCGCACTCAAATGAATGCTCTAGCCCCGTTGAGGTACATATTTAGGCACTAGCCGCGGGATTCGGACAAAGCACTCTCTCTGATACTCTAGGATTCTCGTGCTGCGTAACTCATACCTGTTCTTCTCTCACAATCATGGACGCCATTCGAGTGTCCAAGGTCAGCTTATATAGCCATTGCGCGATCTATCTGGAGCTCAACGAAGTATCTTGACAGGTTGGAGGGGTTGTATGCACGAAATCTGGGACAACGCGTCTGGGCACGATCCACCTGACTGCTCACCACCTCATCTTCCGATACGATGGAGAGGCGGAGGCGGAGATGTGGGTGAGTAAATGCCATCCTATGCTCTGATCAATACTGATACTAGCCTCGTGCAGGTGCCATATCCCATTATCTCATTGGTTTCTGGTCTCCCGCAGACATTGCAGGGCCAATGCCCTGTCAACTTCCATACACGGACGTTTGAGACGTTCTCCCTGTCGTTCTCAAAGGATAGCGAAGCCACCGATGTGTTTGAGAGCGTGAAGGAGCTCACAGTGGCCAGTATGTCTTAGCCTTTCATCTCGCGTCTCCCATCCAACATCCGCACCAGCATCTGTGACCCAACTCTACGCTTTCTTCTATCACCCTAACCCACCCTTACCCACATCGAATGGTTGGTCGATTTACTCCCCCCGTGACGAATTTCGGCGCATGGGCGTTGGTTCCCGCAGCAAGGCATGGCGCTTCACGGACCTCAACAAGGATTACTCTGTGGGTATCCAGACTTTCTCGGCGGAGTCATTTATCCATTACTTTTAGTAACTTCAGTTCTGCCCCACGTATCCTACGCGGTTGGTTGTTCCGACCAAAATCAGCGACACGACGCTGCAGTACGCCTCGAAGTACCGCAGTAAATGCCGAATACCTGTCCTGAGCTACCTGCACTGGGCGAATTACGTGCGTTTTGTTTATGATGTGTTATCGTTTGTTGGATTTGACATTATGCAACAGGGGAGTATAACTCGTTCCAGCCAACCTATGGTTGGTATAACACAGAATCGGTCTATTCAAGACGAGAAGTTGATCGAGGCGGTCTTCCAATCCCACATCTCACCCGATACGCGTGGCTCAAGCGCGCTTGTCTATGGGGCGACAACGACGAATCTCATTATCGACGCGCGGCCTACAATCAACGCTATGGGAAATACTGCTAAAGGCGCGGGCACAGAGAACATGGACCATTACAAAGAGAGCAAAAAAGTGTATCTTGGCATTGACCACATCCACACCATGCGCGAATCTTTGGCGAAGGTGGTCGAGGCCTTGAGAGAAGCGGATACGTTGCTTGCAAGCATCAACAGTGATCTTCCCAATCAGGTTGGTGGACTCGCCGTCCTGGATAGGCAAGCGCTCCGTAGGTCTGGCTGGCTGCGTCACATATCCGCCATCCTCGAAGGCACGGTGCTCATCACACGCAACGTGCATGTTAACTCGTCACACGTTTTGATCCATTGTTCGGATGGCTGGGATCGCACATCCCAGTTGTCCGCCCTCTCCCAGCTGTGTCTCGATCCATTCTATCGCACAATACATGGCTTCGAAATCCTTATTGAGAAGGATTGGTTGTCGTATGGCCACAAATTTCTCGATAGATGCGGCCACTTATCATCGGAAAAGTTCTTCCTCTCGCCTGCTGACGCAGCAAATACAGGCAGTGGTGCTGAGGCCTTCCTGGCATCTGTCCAGAATCGGTTTGCATCGCAGCATCACATCAAAGAAACGAGCCCCGTCTTCCATCAGTTCTTGGAATCTGTCCGCCAGGTCCAGCGACAATTCCCGGACCGCTTCGAGTTCAATGAACGCTTCCTCCACCAGCTGTACTACCATCTATACTCTTGCCAATTTGGTACGTTCTTGTATAACTGCGAGCGTGAGCGTCGTGTCGGCGACGGCGACCCCCCACCCTGCGAACGTACCACCAGTGTATGGGACTTCTTAAACTCGCCGCCGGAGATGGCGCTGAACCGCAATCCGACGTTTGATCCCTCTCTGGACGACCCCACCAGCCGTGTGCCAGGTGCGGACATGGGTGTCCTGTTCCCGAATCCCAAGGATGTACGGTTCTGGCACGAGCTGTATGGTCGGACGGACGAGGAGATGAATGGTCGACCATTTATAGCGCAGCCCCGTGGCATTGAGGTGATTGGCCCCATTGAAAATGCAGAGGAGGACTCACCGCTTACACAAGCGGACACTCCCACCGTGATACCCCTTCCACCGTCGCCCTCTCCGAAATCGTCTCCCTTGGCACAATCGCTGCGCTCTCTTGGTCTAAAGCCAGAAGCTCCCAGGGGCGCGTCGCCTATTCGGAGAGATGCGCAACGAAGCCTTTCTTCGTCCACTTCTGTTGTGCCTGTACGAGTAATACCGACAAGGACAGACAGTAGCCCTCTTCTCGCCTCCTCGCCCTCTGACATGACCATGCGGCCTGGCCGGATGCCCTCCCCGTCCCCTCAGGCGCCCGCCCGTTCGCGCACGAAACCGCCTGATTTCTTGCCGAGCAGTGGTGTGAAGTCTATATGGGGGAAGCTTTCGTCGAACGCCTCGGCTGCGCTTTCGGTGGTGCAAGACACGTACGCCAATGTTGCGAAGGACTTGATAGGCGGCAACGAGGGAGACTCGTCGGCGAGGACGGGGGAGCTTCGAGGTCGGGATACCTTGAGCGCATGGGGCGAGGATTGGCCCCCTTCGTCGTTCACGACCTCCCCCTCCCCCTCTCGCGGCCTCGAGTCTTTGTCGCGCCCGACGTCCAACCCATGGGCGTCTAGTTCAAGTAGCCAGCCCTCCACTCTTGAAGAGAACCCGTGGGGCTCAGCAAGATCCACGATGCGATCAGAGCCAGAGTTATATCAGTCGTCGTCGTCAAGTCCACTCCCTCTCGATCCTACTGTAGCCCATCCAATTCCTAGATCCGCGTCGTCGCTCTCGACGCCTAGCTTAAAACCAACCTCAAATACGACACCCCAGAGTGGAGGGGGTCCCGTCGTTCCGCCGAAGAGTTCGAGCGCGATAGATCCACTTGGTGTTGGACTGTTATAAGAAGCCCTGATTGTATACAGAATGAAATGTATTTTGATGATAATAGGTACAGTGTAGAGGTGTCTACGTCTGTCTATGGAAGAGTGTACTTATCCCAGGCTATGCATTCTAGTGATACACGTTCACTGCTAGCTCTGGTGCTCCGCCCAGCTGCCACACTGCTCTCTTGTTCCTTGCGCTTCGGCTAGTGATCTAATTGTTACTGAGGATCTCCTAAACTGGATTAAAAGGTTTTTATCGTTTAAGAAATTGTCTAGCTAATCATATCAGAGGTACCGGTCGTCCCATGCCGCCCACGATGTCGTTAAGACAATAAATGGAATGGGTGCGCCGCAGTCAAATCTGCGTACTTGCACTGACACATCTCTATGATCAATTTAGATCCTCAACGGGGGCAAACTTGAACCTTGCGAAGCTGTGAGAAAGCGTTCCCTGACGCGGTCTGATTCACCGGAGAACTAAACGGTTAGCTTCTCATTTCCGCAAGTTTGCGCCTCGTACTTACGTCCAAGTTACCGTGTTGATATAAATTTCGGACAATCACGGACGAATTATCGGGGGGTGGTGCGGGTTTACGTGGTTTTACGCGTTGTGATGGGGACTCAAGGAGGGTCAGCGGAGGCAGATAGGGTTCTCAAGGGAGATCCTCCAAGGTCAAAGGACGATTACATAGACCACTCAAAATGACATTTTCTCGTGATGCACAGTCACTGTTTGTCAAATGACCTGACGGGGGCCCGGTCATTTGCAAACACTCAGCACTGACTAAGGGTGCGACGTCGGCCGACGTTTGCAGGAATGGGCGAACTACGGAATTCATCCTTTTCCACCCTCTATTTACTGAGCGTAACTCTGAGGCCACTGATTGGGAAGGTTTGGACCTTTTTGAGACCAGACGTGAACGTTTTTGGTTCGATCGATCGGAGATGGCGTGATGTGAGGGCTGCTTACCTCAGCAAGATGAACTCAATAAAATTTGAACAGAACTCGTAAAGTTGCGCCATCCATCCTTCCCATCCTCCCTCTACTCCTTCTCCCAGATCGTAACGATGCCCGCCAACGGAAACGCCGTCCGCGCAGCTCTTGCTCCCGGTCATTTCTTGTTCACCTCAGAGTCCGTTGGCGAAGGTCATCCAGGTACGTCTGCTCGTCAATGTCTTTTGCGAGACCGAGCTCATTCGCGGTATAGACAAGATCTGCGACCAGGTCTCCGATGCCATTGTGAGTGCATCTTAGCTTAGAGTAAGCCTGTGGTAGATGGCTGATTTTTCAATTCGCCAGCTCGATGCCTGCCTTGCCGAGGACCCGAACTCCAAGGTCGCTTGCGAGACTGCCGCCAAGACCGGCATGATCATGGTCTTTGGTGAAATTACCACCAAGACCAAGATCGACTACCAGAAGGTCATCCGCGATACCATCAAGCAGATTGGCTACGACGACTCTTCGAAAGGTTTTGATTATAAAACCTGCAACATCCTCGTTGCCATCGAGCAGCAGAGTCCCGATATCGCACAGGGACTGGACCACGGAGCCCTGGAGGACCATGGTGCTGGTGACCAGGGGATCATGTTTGGCTATGCTACGGATGAGACCGAGGAGCTCATGCCCCTCACGATTATGCTTGCCCACAAGCTGAATGCCGCCATGGCTGCCGCGCGCCGTGATGGCACCCTTGCCTGGCTCCGACCCGACTCTAAAACTCAAGTCACCATTGAGTACAAGAACGAGGGCGGTGCTACCATCCCCATCCGCGTTGACACCGTCGTCATTTCCACCCAGCATGCTGAGGAGATCTCGACTGCCGATCTCCGCACAGAGATCCTTGAGAAGATCGTCAAGAAGGTGATCCCCGCCCGTCTTTTGGACTCCAACACTATCTACCACGTAAATATCACTACTTGCCTGGTTACAAGGACTTTTTCTTACACCCCTATTAGATCCAACCCTCTGGCCGCTTCGTTATTGGTGGACCTCAAGGAGATGCTGGTTTGACTGGCCGCAAAATCATTGTCGACACTTACGGTGGATGGGGTGCTCACGGAGGAGGTGCTTTCTCTGGGAAGGACTTCTCCAAGGTCGATCGCTCGGCTGCCTATACAGCGCGCTGGATCGGTAAGTTCACCAAAGCCTTCATCGTGTGTGAGAATCTCACCGTTTGCTACAGCCAAGTCGCTTGTTGCTGCTGGCCTCGCCCGTCGTGCCCTGGTTCAACTTTCTTATGCCATTGGTGTCGCCGAGCCCCTCTCGATCTTTGTCGATACATACGGTACCGGCAAGAGGACAAATGAAGAACTCGTCGAGATCATTCGCAACAACTGGGACCTGCGACCGGGTGTCATTGGTAATGATTCTGCGCATCTGTTTGTTGACAATTTTGAGCTTACGATACTGTTTAGTTCGGGAACTTGACCTCCAGAAACCCCAATACCTCAAGACAGCGTCCTACGGTCACTTTGGTGAGTCCTTGCGATCTCTGTCTGCTGAAATGTTGCTGATGACATTCTAGGAAACCCCTCGTACACTTGGGAGAAGCCCAAGCAGCTCAGGCTATAAGCGCCACACATTCCTTCATCTATCTCGCTCTCGCCTTACCCGTCATGTCTTGTTGCATTGGAAGTTCATCCTTCCACTTAGTTATTAACGCACTGCATTGTTGTATAGATACCATACCCTACACGTCCCCCATCTGCTCTCCACGCAAACTACTACTAACCTCCCTCCCATCCCCATCCTAGATTATTACTGCCTCCACCCCATTACTATACTGTTATAATCTAGGACAGAATACATCGCGCTCAACCGCGTACATATTACTTTGAACAATGTTGAACGTTCGATGGTGTCGAACGTGGACGCAGCGCACGTGTCTATGTA
The DNA here is from genome assembly GCA_018851285.1 of Lyophyllum semitale. Taxonomy (NCBI): domain Eukaryota; kingdom Fungi; phylum Basidiomycota; class Agaricomycetes; order Agaricales; family Lyophyllaceae; genus Lyophyllum; species Lyophyllum semitale. The sequence goes on along the minus strand of JABCKH010000052.1, from coordinate 39,508 downwards.
ATCGACGCCCGATCGGTTTTTCCCTCTCCGTAAATCCGATTGATTTCTCAAAAAAATTTCCAATGCTCTCCTCCACGTTCTGGGTCCAAGGCTGCCTGCACGTTTGCAAATTACTGAAATAATACATCCTTGGTCCGCTCTTCTATCTTATCACGAGTACGTTCTTAGGGTATTCCCGTTTCATCAATTCCTGATCGCCTTCGCCAGTGTGTGGGATTCTAGGTCTTCTTTTACATGACCCAAGTGCAGATGCTGCCCCCGAAATCTGCGAAGGCCTCTCGCTTCTCCAGCACAGAGGCCAGGATGCATGCGGAATCGTTACCTGCGGGCCCAAAGGTCGGTTCTACCAGTGCAAGGCGAATGGCATGGTCCGCGATATCTTCGACGCCACTTCAATTTCGAGGCTGATTGGCGGGATGGGCGTCGGGCATGGTATGTTTCTTCCGTTAAACATTCATGGTGTAGATCGGTGGTTTACGTTCGTATTTTGTTACACAGTCCGCTACCCAACTGCAGGCAGCTTCAACAATGCAGAAGCTCAGCCTTTCTATGTCAATTCGCCGTATGGCATCGTCTTTGCACACGTACGTCCACGCTGCGCTGCTATGTCATTGACCGGACGTATCTTACTGAGGTGCAGAATGGCAATCTCATCAACACGGCCGAGCTAATGCAGTTTATGGATGCGAGCGCCCACCGGCACATCAACACCGCGTCCGACTCTGAGCTCCTCCTCAACATCTTCGCGAACAACCTGCAGCAGACAGGCAAGTTCCGCATCAACGAGGACGACATTTTCACTGCGATCGGGGGCATGATGGAGCAATGCAAGGGCGCCTATGCGTGTGTGGCGATGCTGGCGGGCTTCGGGATCATTGCGTTCAGAGACCCGAATGGCATCCGGCCCGTTGGTATGGGTGTGAGAAAGAGCGCGGGTGGGAAGGACTATTTGTTTGCGAGTGAGAGCGTCGTTGCGGATGCAGCCGGGTTCGGGGAGTGGGAGGATGTCAAGCCAGGTTTGTGAACGCATCCTTGGTTAAGATGATGTTCCTTACGGCTTCCGTTCTTTTATTTGCAGGTGAAGCGGTCATTATCACTCGGAGTGGTGTTTCGCGCCGGCAAGTGGCCAAGCCAGCTACCTTTGCCCCTGACATTTTTGAATATGTTTATTTTGCGCGTCCCGACTCCGTTCTTGATGGTATCAGTGTCTACCGCAGCCGGATGGCCATGGGCGATGCTCTCGCCGAGAAGGTCAGGACTGTCCTGGAGGAGAAGAATCTCACTGTCGACGTTGTCATTCCCGTGCGTTCTACTTTTCTGCGGACCATAGAGCTATGAGGACTCACATAATTGGATAGGTTCCAGATACCTCTCGAGTGGCTGCTTTGAATCTCGCTCAGAGGCTTCAGCTTCCATACCGTGAAGGGTTTATCAAAAATCGTTATGTTGGACGGACATTCATCATGCCTGGCCAACAAATGAGGTGCGTCAATTTGGAACACGCAATTCACTTACAATGCTAAAGTTTTGATAGGACAAAAAACGTACGGCGGAAGCTGAACGCGATGGCGCTTGAATTCGTTGACAAGGTCGTGCTCCTGGTGGATGGTTCGTCATTTTGATAAGACGCCCCACTATTTTTTAAATGTGCTGACCCCATAGATTCTATCGTTCGCGGTACGACATCCAGAGAGATCATCCAAATGGCCAAAGATGTTGGTGCCAAGAAGGTCATTGTCGCAAGCTGTGCTCCGCCAATCAGGTAGGCCACCAGGCCTAATTTTTCCTCTCATCCAGCTCATCATCGAATATTAGATACCCAAACGTATACGGAATCGACATGCCCTCACGGAGCGAGCTTGTCGCGCACGGCCGCGACACCGATGAAATCGCCTCTGCCATTGGCGCCGACCTCGTCATCTTCCAGACGCTCCCCGACCTGGAGTCCTCCGTGCGGCAGCTCAACCCCAGCATCACTACGTTCGACTGCTCAGTCTTCACGGGCGAGTACGTCACGGGTGGGGTGACGGAGGAGTATCTCCAACATCTCGAGGGCCTGCGTGCGGATAACATGCGGGGGACGGCGCTGAAGGGTGATATTGGGACGATGGAGGGGAAGGGTCGTGACGGAGCGGAGCAGGAAGAGAAAGTCCAGATGCCGATGAATGGCTCGGATAATACAGTTGGCTTGCATAACAGTTGGAAGGGGAACCATTAAAGTTTATGTATATATATATATCTACTGTATTTTGAACATAGTGTAGTTATATCAACCTTAAATACTCGGAGGGTTATTCTTATATTGACCGAATAATGCGTTATTCAAAATTTCTTCTACAAGGAGACCCCCATCAAGGTGTTCGCTGTAAAGGGCGACGCGTTGTTTGTCACTAGTTGGTTTGGGACATCAGCGATGTTGACTTAAGAGTTGGACTTCGCTTCCTATTCCAGATCTAGGTCTCGCCTCAATGGCCACTCTCAAATATCTCTTCTTGTGGAATATCTGTACGCTTCTCTCCTGGACTGTGTCTACCTCTGCCACCGACTCAGCATGGAATGGCTACACGACTCCTGGATCCACAACGCCTGCGCCTTTCACGCCTTTCTTCGTCCCGCCCGGTGCGAAAGCCTACGACTCGTCTTCACCTCTTATTCTTTATACCGGACAGTGGTCTACAGTATTCTCCTCGGGATATGTGCAAAAATCCCTTCATTCAACGTCCAAAGCAGATGCCACGGTCTCCTTCACGTTTACCGGGACAGGCATTGAATGGTTCGGGAATTGCGACAGATTTCATGGAATCGCATTGGTATTTATTGATGGGCGGCACAAGCGCAGCGTAGATGCATATTGCGATTATGACTTCCCTCGCAAGCAGCAGCGGATCTTCTGGGATTTTGACCTCACCTACGGACACCATACGATCAAGATAATCAATACAGCGAAGAGACCTGGCTCTCATAGACCTACGCTTTGCGATATTGACGCGTTCGTCGTCACCAGAGGGACCGACCCTAATAGCCAATCACTGTTTTCGTCAGCATCGCTTGGAGTTGCTACTCCTTCTACTCAGACGCTGGCTTCGGACATACCCTCGAAGTGGACTTTATCTCAAAAAGGGACTACAGGCGTACACGCCATGCAACTCGCGATTATTTCTTCAAATCATGCACTTATTGTGGACAAGGTCGAGCACAATCCTTTGACAATATCAGGACATCCTGCCTGGGCCGCCCTGTACAATCTCCACTCCCACGCCGTTAAACCTCTCGCGATGCAGTCCAATTCTTTCTGTGCCGGCGGAACGTTTCTGGGGAACGGTACACTCATCAACGTCGGAGGAAATCCCGTTGTGGATGGTCGCACATCTTCTGCAGACTTCGGCGATATCGACGGCCTTCAAGCTATTCGTATCTTCGAACCTTGCGACTCTGAATCTTCTGACGCCTGCGAGATGTATGAGCACCATTCTCGAATCCGAATGGCAAGTCCCCGATGGTACAATACAGTCGTCCGAATCAACGATGGTAGCGCGATGATCATCGGCGGATCGAAAAAGGGAGGCTGGATCAACAACGCCACGGTCAATAATCCTACCATCGAGTACTTCCCGCCTAAAGATATCCATCATTCTCGTGGTCTTCCCATCCGTCTTCCCTTCCTCGATATTACTCTTAATTCGAATCTCTTCCCGATTGCCTTTTCTCTTCCGGATGGCAAGATCTTCATTGCTGCCAATCGCGATGCAATGATCTACGACTGGAAGAACAACCAGGAACGACGGCTTCCCCAGATTCCAAACGGTGTTCGAGTCACTTATCCGATGACGGGGACGGGCCTTCTTCTTCCACTTTCGCCGAAAAATAACTACCAGCCGGAAATCCTTCTCTGTGGTGGTTCCACTATCGCCGATGACAAAACGTTGACTGAAATATCTTCTCAGGATCCAGCCTCGTCTCAATGTTCACGAATGGTTCTGACGGATGCAGGAATCGCGGCCGGATGGGAGGTTGAGTCGATGCCGCAAGCTCGAACGATGCCTGACGCTGTGCTTCTTCCGACGGGTGAAGTTTTCATTGTCAATGGGGCTGGTTCTGGGATATCGGGCTATGGCAATGTTCACGACCGAGTCGGCTCTTCGAATGCCGACAACCCTGTCCTGACGCCCGTTTTGTACAACCCGCTGGCAACGCATGGTCAACGCTTTTTGTCCGCAGGTCTGCCCTCAAGTCGGATACCACGACTTTATCACAGCGTTGCGACATTGACTCCAGCAGGCGACGTCATGGTCGCGGGGAGCAATCCTAACCTGGATCGGAGCGAAATCAAGTATGGGACCGAGTACCGGGTTGAGTGGTTTTCGCCACCATATATGACGATGGACCGGCCGGATATCCTTGGGAAGATCACGCAACTGAAATTTGGGCAGGACGTTCAAGTGAAGGTAAAGGTACCTGAAGGCAACAAGGGGCAATTCAAAGGTACGACATATCCTAAAACTCAAAGGTCGATCATGACTTTTCTACCTTAGTTGCTCTCATGGACCTTGGGTTTGTGACACATGCCGTTCATGCCAACATGCGTCTCGTCAATCTGAAGTCCTCGATGGCAGGCGATGTCCTCACCGTCTCCGGTCCTCCTAGTGGTGATATCTATCCACCTGGTCCTGGCTGGATGTACTTTTTGGTCGATGGTGTTCCCAGTAAAGGAGTGAAAGTCATGGTCGGCGATGGTCATAGTCCACCAATCGACAAGCCCGCATTAGAAAAGTATGTATCTACCTGGTGTTGTTTCTCGTCAACTTACATTTTCTGCACCTTAGCCTTCTAAAGAATACCGCTGTTGATCAGTATGAGAAATCGATGGCGAAGGACAGAGGTTGAGAACGTCTCCGAGTGAAGCACGAAGCAGTCATATACCCCTGTTCGATTTGCTCTTGATGATCTTTCGTTCGCATTTACATTCTATAGTGTCGTTTTCAGCCCTATTGCATATCTGGTTTTCCTCCACGATCGCGGCTTCATTCAGCATAGTCGTGAAGGTAAGACAAGTCTCACAGATAGCACATGCTTGTCTATCGCAGGCAAACCCCCTTTTCACAACTCGAGCGTTAACCATTATCCATCAATGACTTTATCCAGAATGTCCAATCTGCCGACCAACCAAACGTTGAACTACGAGGACGACTCAAACAAAGTTGCTAAGAGCTCGTCGACAGCATCTGAAGGCCACACTAGGCTTTCCACTGTAGGCGCCCGTTTTCTTTAACGCTTGGATATTCATTGACTCCTAATAGGCCACTTAAGCAGGCTCTGCTTCGTCCGCTGGTGATTAAACTCTGACTGCGCCCAGTAGCCCAAAGTTCAAGCTGCTGAGGTTGACTGGGACGACTACGACGACAATGATGAAAATCCTTTTGACGGCCTCTCCCATGATGATGCGTATGCACTGTGTGAGTGCAAGTATGTGCCAATGAAGCCTTCTGACGAGTTTTTTTTTCACTCCTTGAACAGTTTGTCAGCTCACCAGTGACCGTTGTCGGCGCTGACTGAAGCGCGACTTGAGCGACTCAGGCAAGAACTCGCTTTGTATGATATCGAAGAAGTCTGTATTTGTAGCATTCGAAGTGAGACTGGTATATCAAGGATAGATATAGTACCTTGTAACATTTACCTCCACGTCTAGGCAAACATCCGCCAGCTTGCGGCAGCCGACCAGTGAACCTTTGGTCAAGAATGACCAAGGTGAACTTGAACGCCTCGCTTTTCGGTGTAAGCAAATATCTCATTCGTTCCAACTTCCCAAAGAAAGACGTGTATATCCCCAAGACGGTGTAAAATTACAGGGCACGTTGCCTCATCCGACTGCTCACTGTTCGCAATCCTGCATAAACCTTGCCTGGTGGTGAACCAAGGATAAGGGACACGATAGCGTCCCGGGCGACCTTGATATTCTGGAAAGAACCCATGATGTGGATTTTACTGGAGATATATACACATGAATGGATGGCTTCAGAGGAAGGTTGTATAACGTACGTGTCGGCCAAGACGATACGAGTTCGACTTGCGTTTTCGATTGTGAATTTAGTCTTGCCGTCTTGGCCTGCGATACGACCTGAAAAAATTGTTAGATCTGTGTCCATGGGTATCAAGAGTCATGCGACGTGCCGATTGCTCGTGACAAGTGATCGCCATGCAGTGTTTTTACATCCTTAATCTCAAATGAATCAAGGTATAGATCGTCCAATCGAAGAAGAGCAATAGCGTCCTGAAGGTAGATATGAGCTTGATCGAAGCAAGACGCGAAAATTTGAATGTACATTAACGTCGAAGCCCAAAGCATAGGCCTTTACAAAGTCTGCACCCTTTTGCAAAGCGCCAATATCTTTTGTCTCTTTTGACGTCTATTGCATGCATGAGTTATGTATCTTAGATGTGAAGGAATGTTCGCGTACCCTCGCTTCCACACATCTGCGCTGGACGTTCATCCTCACTTGCAGCCCCAGAATTTCTGTCAAAGGCCCAAAAATGTTTATCCAGTCTTTTTTTAGAGGTGTCATTCGATGAGGGGGTATTGGTATCCGTCTAGTCTCGGATTTCAGTCTGGTTTTATCCGCATTCGCGGCGAGAGGAGGGAATGCAGGAGCAGAGGTCGTCTGCAGAGGATCGGCGTCGATTATCAGTTCATCGTCGTCCCCAAAGTTATCTCTACTGCTCGGTCCAGATGCATCGACATCGTCCATTTCCTGATCTTCGTTTGCATCGTACGCAGAAGTGTTGGCTGGACGAGCCGATTTTCGAGTTATTTTTCTGCGGTTTTTGCGGGCAGCCGAGCCTGCAGCTGAAGTTTCCGGCTGTGAGGCGAGAGTAGAGGAATGGGTGACGACCATGGCTGCGATTTGGAGATGGGCAGCTTTCAAGGTTGCAGACCAAGTTTTTCGTAACGGTCACATGTGACTACGGAGTCTTGCTCCTCACCACCGTGTACCCTCTCAATCCACCCAGTTCTCCTTTCGATGATGGTATAACACTGCTGCATAAGCAGCAATATGTTGATAGTGTCGATTTCGCCTGGTCCAAGCCCTGATCCACTCTTCACGGGGCTTCGGCACCATTCCTTCATTCTGGGTATTATATCATGTCATCCCGACAATGGAATGTATCAGTATATTTTACCCATCATGACCAATATGAGGCCTTTCTCTACATAACGTCTAGCATGCTTCAAACGTGGTTTTCCGATATATGACGTTGCAAGGGATGGCTGAGCTTTAGACGTTGGAAGATCTACACCCGCAACAAACGGGAAGTTGTCGCAGGCCCAGGACCTCAGCAGTCTCCAAATCTGTACTTCGAATGGGAACATACCATATTTACAGGGGTTTGAGGTATGTCCTTACCCTGGTCCACTTTTGATCGGACTGACAGACAACATAGTCAATCGGATTTCCTCCACTGACATCAGATCGAATCACGGCTATCCCGTATTGTCGTCCCTCTGCTGGAACTCCGCAACGGCGTTTCGTTCTCCAACTTCGTCTCGAGAGTATCATCCACACCTTCCGCCATATATAATGCGAACGCGGAGACTCGGAATGACCTCTGCACCGTCTGCGCTGTATAAGTATGGAAAGCAGGGCTTTCAACCAGGACCAGCTACAGACTCTGTCTCCTGTCGGCAGGGCCCTCTTCAACAGGTTCGGGCGAGGCGAAACCCGCGAATACCCATTCAAATGCGTACATCAAGCTTTCGAATTCCAGGCTCGCAGCCACGCCGACTCTGTCGCCGTAGAAGATTTTCACGAGAAAATCACTTACGCACAATTGGATCGACAGGCCAATTGCCTTGCGGCTCATTTGCGCGAAGTGGGAATCTATCCGGGATCGAAAGTCGGCCTGCTCGTTGAGCGGTCCATCCACATGGTCGTTGGCATTCTTGCGGTTCTCAAGGCGGGGGGCGCCTATGTTCCGCTGGATGGGAATGTTGTGTCGAGCAGTACTCTGACTCATGCTTTGAGAGACTCGGATGCATCGCTCGTTCTGGTACAAGACAAGTTCGCCGAGCGAGTCTTCATGACACCGACACTATCTCTCGAGGAGTTCGCGTGTTCTCACGCCTCTGTATTGGAGTGTTGCAAACCTCAAGAACTGTCGAGCCCAAACGATAGCGCTTACATTATCTACACAAGCGGTACGTACAGCTAGCTTTTGGTATCATTGAAACTGACTCACAACCCTTCAGGTACAACCGGTGTTCCGAAGGGTGTCGACGTGATGCACAGGAATGTGACCAATCGTCAGTTCTGGTCGTTCTTCAACGTTGACAATTTTTACGATTTTCATTTTTTGCCCATTTAGTTGTGTGCGTCGGTCCAGGAAATTTGGCAATGAGCCCTGGTCTTCGTGTCTCTCAATTAATGAATATCTCGTTCGATATGGCGGCCTGGGTGCGCGGGCTTTGTTTTTTTTTCTCTCGTCACCCTTTCTGAAGGACGATCTCTGTCCAGGAGATTCTTGGAAGTCTGTGCAATGGCAGCACCCTGTGTCTTAGGGGGAAAACCTTAAAAGAATGGCGCGCCGTCATGAAAACAATCGACATCATGATTGCAACCCCATCAATGCTAGCTCCTCATGATCCCGCTGATTACCCGAATATCAAAGTGGTCGCAGTTGGAGGAGAGCCGTGCCCCAAAGGTAAACCACTCCGTTCAAGCGCTCTTCGGGATTTTTATACTTCTCCTTGTAGGTCTTGCGGACACTTGGGCACAGACGGTTGACTTTTATAACTGCTGTGGGCCCACCGAGGTCGGTCCATTTGAAAGCTTTTATATCCGCTGCCTCGTCATTCTGCGACTAGATCACCATAATTCACACAATGCATCGGCATGCTCCTGGTGACACCCTAGGAATCGGAGTGCCTACTCCCAACAACACGGTTTACATTTTGGACGAACGCATGAAGCCCGTAAAGATAGGCGACATGGGTATCATGTGGGCGGGTGGTGCAGGCATCACACGAGGGTATCTCAACCTTCCTACCAAAACGGCCGAAGTGTACAAACCAGATCCCTTCCGAAATGATGGGTGCGTACTGCTGCTTTTTGTATGTGAAATGAAATGAATACCCATCCAATGTTAGTTCGTTGATGTTCAATACTGGCGATCTAGCGTAAGGTTCATTTTGTGCCTGCTTCCCTTAACTGCCTAATCGGTTTCCACAGGCGCTGGTATCCGAATGGTGAGCTTGAATATTTGGGCAGAGTCGATGATCAAGTTAAGGTCAAGGTGAGCGAGAAATTCGATCATCTTGACTGGACCATTCACATACAGCACTTAGGGTTTCAGGGTAGAGCTCGACGGTGTAGCTGCAGCTATCGAGGTATGTCATGCTTCTATAGATGTGACCAGTGTGCTCACTTGGAAACAAGACAACACCTGGAGTCAAGTTAGCCGCTGCAGTCCTCATTGAAGGAGAGCTTTGGGGCTTTTTCATCCCGCCTAGTGTAGGGATAGATGCGGTGAAAGCGTCGGCGTCTCGCGTACAGCCGTATTACGCCGTCCCTACTAAGTACATTACCTTGACCAAATTCCCGGTGACAATGTAAGTGATACATTCTCAAAAACTTGCGTTATTCTCATCTGGAGCAGGAATGGCAAAGTCGACAAGATGGCTCTCACGAAATTGGCGCTTGAATCCTCTCTATACGTTCCGCACTCCCCTGCGCTGGAGCTTCTTACTCCAGATGCGAAACTTCCAAAGCTCGCACCGGTTTATCCGCTGTTGGTTAACACAGACAAACGGTCTAATGCACAGGTCCAATTCAACGAATCTGGACAGCCAGATCGTGATCCTTCCCGATCCCGGACAGCCTCCTCATCTCCCTCAACCCCGCCTTCCATACCTCCTAGATCAAAAGGTCGAATTCGCTCACCATCACCGGACCAGCGCAGCAACTCGTTCGCTTCGTCAACATCGCCCCAAAATTCGTCTGTTAACTCCTACCGAATTCCCTCTCCTTCGCCATCCACTCCACCACCTCTACCCGCAAGATCGATATATCGACCACCGTCCCCTCCTCGAGAAAAATGGAGTAAATCTACTGCATCATTGCAAGGAAGTGATGTTGAGAATCATCTGGTGCCCTCTCCATCGCTATATTCTCCAGCTCCGGTACCTCCTAGTTCGATGGAGCGTCCCTCGTCGCGACAAAGCTGGAATAACTCCGCCGAGTCTGTAATATCCGTACTACGGTTGGTCAGCGAGGTCTCGCGACGCACTCCACCGCGCTCCTCTCCCGCACCGCCTCCTGTACCTGCCAAATCAAAGCAGTGGCATCCGTACCCGACTCTGATAGAACACTCTTCGGCCCTTCATGGGCATGTTGAGATTGCCGTCAACCTTCCTCTCAATAAGGAAATTGATTCATCTGCCTTGGAGGATCAGACATCTATCTGGGCGGGATACAAGGAGGACATTCTCCCTCAAAATAGTCAAGGGCGCTTTATGCCCAACTTCCGACTTCATGTCGCCTCCCTGTGTCGCCGTCTGTTCGGCCTGGTCTTCCTCATAAATCTTCTGGCCTTCATAGGTGTGGCGAGCGCAGGGGCAAACGCGCTGAAGGTTTCCGAAGCCGTTGTTGGGAACCTCTTCGTGGCCATTCTTATGCGCCAAGACTATGTCATTGATGTATTCTACCTTCTCTTGACCTCCGTTCCTCCAACTTGGCCTCTCTGGGTACGCAAAGCTGCCGCTGGAGTGCATCACATTGGGGGAGTGCATTCAGGTGCCGGGGCATCGAGTTTCCTTTGGCAAATATATTACACGGTACAAGTTACGAAGGATATGATGATGCGCCAGGGTGTAAGTTTCGAGGTTTGAATATGGCGTAACGAGATGACTGATATGAATTGTTTTGTTAGCCCGCGCCATCAGTCGCCACTCTCGCGTTCACCTACGTGCTGCTATTCTTACTGTTGATTGCCCTCGTCCTCGCACATCCTGAGATGCATAAGAAAGTTCACAGCAGCTTCGAGGCCTCACATCGCTTGCTTGGATGGGGCGCCATAATTCTCCTTTGTATCCAAGTTAGTGTTTCTTGTAAGGATTGGGCAGATTGACTTACATCTACACTCAGACTATCCTTGTAACAATTGACTATCGAAGTGTTGACCAGTCTCCTGGGATGGCATTAGCTCGATCCGCTCCTTTCTGGCTGGTGCTCATGATGATAGGTGATTAAGTTGAGTCGTATCATAGACCTTGCATAAACTGATGTCATCTATCCTCAGCGTCTCTCATACTTCCTTGGGTGAGGCTGAGGAAGGTTGACGTCGTCTATTGCGAAAAGGTTTCATCGCAAGCTATCAGGATGTATTTTGACTATAGTATGTTTCATTACCCCCGCCGTCTGTACGTCAACATAACCTTCTTCAAACAGTCACCCCTCCTGCAGGAAGTTTAATCAGAATATCTGACAAACCGTTAACCGAATGGCACAACTTCGCAACCCTACCAGAACCCGGCAAACCTGGGTTCTCGATAGTTGTCAGCAGAGGTGGTGAGTGGGCGAAGCAACAGATTGCGAACCCTGCCACCCAGATATGGGTTCGGGGCATACCCATCTATGGTGTGATGCGCGTCGCCTCGATGTTTCGCCGCATCGTCGTTGTTGCCACCAGCTCTGGAATTGGGCCATGCATCCCTATAATCCTCGAACAGAAGGTCCCCATCCGTTTGCTGTGGATTGCCTCCAATGTCCGAGAGACCTTCGGCGATCAACTTGTCGACTCTGTTGTGAAAGCCAATCCTCAAGCCGTAATTTATAGTGCGGTTTTTCTACTGTTCTTCATTGTCTACCCCCCTGATCACTCTCCTTAGATACACAACATTATGGAAAACCCGATATAGTCAAGCTGACTTACCGCCTTGTGAAGGAGTTCGATGCAGAAGCAGTGGTCGTCATGTCCAACAAAAAGGTAACAGAGAAAGTGGTGTTCGAGATGATGAGTCGAGGCATACCCGCATTTGGTTCCTCGTAGGGGGTGTGGATTTCTTTTTTCTATCTTGAACTTTTGGGATCATCGCCGCAGCCGCAACATGGACGGCTCATTTACATCTGACACTACTAGTACCTAATAGTAACACCAACTACAGCTAACTACAGAATAATTATTAGAATACTTACCGTCGAGTTGGTCTGCTAGGAGTAAGGCTTGGCCTTGAAAGACCGTCATAATAAGTATCTTGGACGTACTAGTAGAGAACAGAAAATATCGTGGTTGTCATCTTACAAGCGAATGGGGAATCGATGAACGCTGGAGGCTGGTGCACTGCCACTGCCACCATCGATATCCCAATGACCATCATCTGACGAGCAAGCGCTCTCAAAAATGCTAACTCTTCATGGAATCACCCTACTGGACAGAGAGCCTCTTTATCGAGGCGGTTTCACGGACATTTTTCAGGCTCTCTACCGAGGGCAGGAGGTGGCTCTCAAACGACTAAGAATCTTCCACCATCAGAGGGACCAAGATCACCATCGGCTACGCCGTGTAACATTCCTTCCACGCCTCTCATCTCAATCGCGTTGACTAGAAAGTATAGAGACTCACTGGGGAAGCACGTGTCTGGCATCAACTCAAGCATCCAAACGTACTCCAATTCTTAGGCGTCGACTCTGAAACGTTTCCCTCAGATCTGTGTTTAGTCTCGCCATGGATGCGTCACGGCACGATACTTCAATATCGAAAGACATACGGCGCTTCGAATATAAATCTTGACCGACGCGTGAGTAATCTCATTCGTTCGCAAAAGGGCCCTCAGAGCTTAATTAACATCCTATCAGTTGTTAGAGGTTAGCCTTGGTATTAACTACCTTCACTCTGAAGGCATGGTGCATGGAGATCTACGTGGAGTGAGCTCTTTTCTCGTGTATCTTTATATGTATGATTAAATCGTTGTCATGTTAGACCAATATTCTTATCAATTCAGACGGGAGCGCTTGTCTTGCAGATTTCGGTTTAACAGATTTCATAGAAACGTTAGGCAACATCTCTACATCACACCACCAAGGCTCTACTCGGTGGTTGGCTCCTGAGCTAATCCATCCTGATGATTTTGCATTGGGTACCTTTCAAAAGACTCGTGCGACTGACGTCTACGCATTCGCATATGTCTGCCTAGAGGTCAGTCGATGTGTCAATCTAACGTTCCCGAGGTTTTGAACCTGAGCCATTGGAAAGATTTATACAGGAGGCTTGCCTTTCATTGATGTTGTAAACGATGCCGAGGTCATTTATCGAGTAATCCAGGGTGTTCGACCAAGACGCCCTAGCGTTCATGACGATCCTGGGGTTATAATTCGGGATGACCTCTGGGATCTGATAGAGCAATGCTGGGAACAACAACCTTTGAATCGGATATCTATCACCGATGTTGCACATACTATCAGTGACTGGCACCGAGGATGGGACGGCAGGACAATCCGTTTGGTGGAAGATTCCATTGCTCAATGGATTTTCAACAATCAAGGCCATTATCTTTGCTGGGTCGAAAATTCTAGCATAGCGCAAACGACCTACATTTCTAGAACTGTCGCAGAACTCTGTGCCAAGGAGGGCAAGTTGGCTTCAAGCTTTTTCTTTACTCGGGATACAAGTCCCATGCAGTTCTTCCCGAGAATTGTGGAGCAAATTGCTCACCACTTTCCAGCATCTGAGCCACACATCAGAACGGCTATACGTGAAGAGCCGTCGCTACTTTCCCCTACTTCTGCCGACGAACTTCAGGAGCTTCTCCTAAAGACTATCATCTCTCCGATGATGACGCTTGTGGAAATCATCTCTCCAAAAGTCATAGTTGTGGACGCGCTGGACTTATTCGCAGAGCCTTCCGCTGTCGATGGAACTTGGCTAACAGTCGAGATCCTCATACAAGCAATTGTCTGGCTCGCTGAATCAATGCATAGGCACCAAATACCCTTGCAAATATTCGTGACCAGTCATCCTGAATTGCACCGCAAGGCCAAGCGAGGGATTCCGAAGTTTAATCCTGAGGCACGTTCGCTCTATCTGCATCCCCGTGGCTTGCTAGATTCGTGGACTGACGGTAAGCGGATAACAATCATTGACCACAGTCACTCTGAATTCCAATTTAGCGTGGATCGAGTTGCGTAACTTGGCCGGCCACAGTATTCAACGTGCAAATTCCTCGACTGAGCCCAGGGGAAGCCAGGATTCTGAGTTCCTGGCTCCTGAGGATCTGATGTCGCACATTTCTGCCTGGGTTGACGACAATGCTGGACATCAAGTCTGTTGGCTTAAATATCCAGTCAGACAATTCGGCAAAAGGTCTTCTATCGCGCAATATGTCGCTGATGATTCCGCAAGCAGAGGTGCTCTTGCAGCCACGATATTCTGTTCAGATAACGACGTAAACTCTAGCACGTTTCTACCATCCATCGCGCTTCAGCTTGGGCAGTCGATGCCGATGCTCAAATCGACGATGCGGCAAATCATCGAGGACGAGAGAGAGGTTCTACTCGCCACGGACGACCACGGTTGTGCTCGCAAGCTAATCATTGAACCGTTTTTGACGGGAGATTTCCATAGGACCGCAACAATGACTATTGTCATTGATTCCATTGGTTGGTCAGGCGGGGACTTCCTGCTGAACACCCTGATTTGGATGGAAAATGCTTTCCGGAGCCACGCTGTACCTCTCCAGTTATTTATCACGAGTGAACCAGAGCTATTTAAGCAGGCCAATCTTCAATTCCCTGTGTTCTTGGATAATGCTTTGACTCTTCACCTTCCACAATCCGAGTCCTGGGTAATTGCCCCGCTTACGCCATCGCAGTCGCTCTTTACAAATCACGGTCAACTAATTTATCAGGTTAGAGTGAGCACTGTCAGTAAAACAAGCCAATTAATTCTTCCACCCCACAGAATCTCGCCTCCTTCCTCGAGACGAAGATTTCCACTGAGCATGCCGGCGATCAATGGTAAGGATGACAGTCCACCCAAACTGTCGAGTATATGACTTACTAGTGAATGTAACAGGCTTTGCCAGAGCTTTCAGACGTACTTGGATCATATGGGACAATTGGATACGATCCAAAGTCTCGTTGAAAGCCATAGGTGCCGATTGCAGCTCCTAAAGGTTGATCAATTCCATGTATTCAACTGAACGAGACTCATACTTTCTGGATAGTTCTCAACTCAAATGCAGATATCTGAACATCCTTTGATTCGTGAAGCCATTCATGCAGACGAAGAGGCGATTTCTGGTGTTCTCGGAGGGTTGTTAACTTCGGATTCCGACACCCACGCCATTCTTGCCCTCAAAGGGGACGATGCTCATTCTTTCCTCAATCTTCTCCAAATTGTATGTAGCCCCCCAAGTGTTTTGTCATTATCTGACCTGTATTTTATCAAGATCCTTGCGAAAGGACAACTCAATACATATGAAGTTGGTCGCAAAGCTAGGCGCCTACTCGTGAAGCTCTCCGAAACTTCGGAAATCATACCTGCCACGGTATTGATTCGCGGTTTGACATTGATCGATAACCAACCTGTGTCAGGTGGCGGATTTGCGGATATATATCGTGCCACCTATCGTGGCCAAGAAGTGGCACTCAAACACCTCAGAGTGCGACAGGATCAAGACTCTCAAAGGATACGTCGAGTACGACATATGTTTTTTCATGATAAATACCATCTGATACATTGCTCAGGCATTTGGGCGGGAGGCTCTGGTTTGGCAACAACTCAAACATCCCTACGTCCTCCCGTTTCTAGGGATTGATTCAGAGGTATTTCCCTCCTCCCTCTGCATGGTTTCTCCTTGGATGCGCCACGGGACGATATTGGATTTAAGGGCCGCGAACGGTCCCTCGAACATCAACATGGAGAAACTAGTGCGTGCAAGTTGATGTGATGATTCATTGAACTTATTTCGGGATCAGCTCGCCGAAATTGCGGAAGGCCTTGAATACCTACATGCCGAAGGCGTCATACATGGTGATCTACGTGGGGTACGCCCCATCTGATTTCTTAAGTTTGACCGATTCCTGATTACCTACAGGCAAATATCTTAGCAGATAACGATTGGCATGCCGTCCTTTCAGATTTTGGTTTGACAGTTTTTGGTGATGCAACCGTTGCAACCCACACATCTAACCCCCATGGTTCCGTACGGTGGATGGCGCCCGAACTCCTCAATCCCGAGATTTTCGACATGGAAAGGTTTCTAAAGACCCAGGCCAGCGACGTATATGCATTTGCATGCGTCTGTTTAGAAGTGAGTCGCTGTCATTGCTTGGTAATTTTTGCTAGAACTATCTTAAAGCTTTATACCGGTCATCATCCTTTCGTTGAGGCTGCCAACGATGCCGCCGTCATTTATCGGGTGATGCAAGGCCGCCGCCCTGCTCTACGTTCAGATGTGCCAGGAGAAGAAACCGATGTTGTCATGCCAGACCATGTTGGAGAAGTCGTAGAATGGTGCTGGAAACAGCAGCCTGCAGAACGACCAGAAATTATGGATGTGGTGCAGATCATAAAAACGTGGGACTCTATGATGACGGATTAGATGTGGCGGAAAGTAAATCGGAGGTTCGGGACTGGCAGGAGATTTCACCTCATGATCATGTTTGTAAGTCCTTCGGTTAAGTCTTTGGAGACTTCCCGATTTGTGTTGCAGCGGGTTTATTCATTGCCCTTATCTTGCGCCCCTCTGTTTCTGCTCAAGGGTTCTAACATCAGTGTGGTCATCAAGTCCTTTGGGGGCGCTGTTGAGCAGCATCGCCTCCGCGGTACAGACTTTGCACATTCTAAAGGTGGGATGTCATCATAATTCCTTGGTTATTCCCATCATTGGACAATCCTTTCCTTCCGACACGGTTTATATATCATAATGGCAGAGACCATAAATCGTCTGATCACCTGTTGAGTACGCGATAGGGATGTTTATCACTGTCAGCTCTACATCTTGGGTTTCATTGCTTCATCGAGGAAACCAACTTCGTTGCGCACCAGCTGGAACTTGCTTGAATCCATGTGTACTAGCTTTCCGTGACTTGGACGATCTTTCGAATCCGGTCAGTTGCTGGCAAACTCCAGTTCAATGTCAATATCTGGCAAATGCACTTTCATCTCAAAAGGTCAACTGTGACACGTCAGTTATCTCTATCACGCCGCGTCGCGCTTGAGTGGGTCTGGAACATTCAACGGCCAGGAGGCTATCAAATAGACTTATCACTGATAGTTTGAATCTGTGGCGCCGACAATGACAATGACAGCACCCGAGAGCACCCGACGCCATACAGCTGGATTGGTGGAAATATATTCACTGCGACCTCAGTAACGACGGTGGCCACGGGTGTTAAACTTCCCATTAGCCTGGAGCAGGAGCAAGCTCTTACCCTTACCTACGTGGTTGAGTGAGACTCATCTGGTTTTATTCGATGGCAAAAACTTCCGGATTTTTATCGACGTATGACTCATGACATTGATACGCACTTTCGTCCCTTTTGGTATCCCCCCTGGTTCTAAGCTTCACAACATATATTCAAGTATCCGGTCCAATGATCCACACATGCTCTAGCCATGCCAGCCTACACCTTTGTCGCTAAAGACCTTCTGAATACTGCTGTTCTCCCCGACGAACCACAGGATCTAACGTCATACACTACTAGGACCACCTCAAATATTCAAGTTGGCCCAAAGCTTACACGAGTAACCCCGTCCGTGCCTCGCAACATATATGGCCCCGCGCTAGATGGTGCAATTGACTGGAGAAAGGAAACATTTATCATTGGTGGTATGAGCGCCAAATGGGAAATGTTAAAGCGTAAACCAGGCAGGACGTCCGGCGGGTCAGTCGAATCCTTGAGCTGCTCTTGCATGATATCTTAACTACTAACTACGCAGTGCACGGGAATGGGCTTGGTCGGGCGACCGATTCACAGTAAAATACGACTCAAGCAAAAATCAATGGACTGTAAGTCAGCCTTATGAAGTTGTTCCTTGGGTTGTCTCACACATTAATTCCATGTCCCTAGGCGAAATCTAGCTCTCCTATACACCCGGACGACGCGACCTTTACCATCCGTAAACGTCGTATTTTGAAAGCCGATGACCCAGCTGTTATCGAGTTCTCTCAGGACGTTTCCCCACATGACATGCTGTTTTTAATCCTTGTGATGATTTACTCCGAGACCAAACGACAGGAGAGGAGGGTAAGTGATCTTGCGAGTGGTTGTGGGTGCGTCATTGGAAGTTCTGACATGATTCTCGTGCGACTATCAGCTTAAAACGGCGGTTGCTGTCGCGGGATGATACGGCGAGCTTCCTGGTTGCATCGTGCCTTCTCCACCAGAAGCCAGGATGGATCGACGTGCTGACATTCTATTTTTTATACTAGATATTTACTTTACCTCCTTTCTTTCGGTCTTCTAATTCATAGCCAGGATCTCCATGCTGCTGCACCAATCTTCCCTTGATTGCTGTCTAGTGAAGGAAAGAAAATCATAATATTGCGTTGTATAGACATGAGTGAACCAGATGAGATAATAAAAATAGGCGTGAGTGAATGTGGTATCGAGTAGTGATGCGATGGTATGTATGGTCGTTATGATGTTGAGGGCTACATGGACGAATGCGAAGGGAAAGCGAATACAAATCGAATGGAGGGCACTCAAAACATGCGAGGGTACACAGGAAAAGTGGAGAGCACAACAAAACAGAAAGCGGGATGGGACTACTATACTGTGTACCTTCTGAGTCTCCTCAGCACTAAATCGCGTGCTTCTTTCAGCTGCCACATCTTGGGCTTCTCAAAGGTATACGGCGTCAGAACGAAGCGACCCCGACGGAGGATTTCCATCATCAGGAAGGATACTATATCAACAGGTAAGCTTACTAGGACACAGCCCGGAACAGATGTACACGGACCAATTATTTCCACATCATGTGCGAGGGGATGTTGGCAGAATTCCAGATAGTTGCCACCGACTCCGGGGAGATGTGTCGAGATAAAGGACGACTTGGGGGTTTTGGTGTGGGTTGGTGACGAAAGTGAAGATGAAGTGTGGATGGAAGAAGCTGAGGATTGGGATGATTGGGTTGATGAGACAGAAGTAGACCGTGATGATGACGAAGAAGCAGACGTAAGAGAGGCAGACGAGAGAGAACTAGGGGGACTGGAGGAAGGGGATGCAGAGGATTTGGGCTTTGGCTTGAACGTTGCTGGTACACGAATAACATTTTGATAAAATGTGCCTTTCGTGGTTTCCGAGTCATAATCGAACAACTAGTTGAAAGATCAGACACAGAAGGGGACACCAAGTAGATAAAAAATTACGGTCAAAGAATCGGGTGTTGCGGTCCAAATGTATTCCGTGTCAAATCGTGTCGGGATAGCGAGAATTTTAGGCCTAACAAGCAGATATGAGACAGAATAATGCAATAGACGTCCACATGAAAACGAACATGAATCGAACTGTTGTAGACCCAAACAGGTCTGTGAGCCCACCGATCTTCTCGTCCAAGATGCGGATGTCTGGTCGGCGACCATTCCACGAAATGGAGACAAGGGTATTTCCCGACGAATCCGTTATACATGTGTGTCTGCGCTCCATGGGCGGAGCGTCTGGTATCGAGGAAAGAACCTCTTCACTATCCGGTTTGCCTTCGGAATTCGGGGGCACCACCACGGTGACGATCTCGTAGGCACGTTCACTGGTGGAAACATCGATGAGGCTGCTGTTGAGCATATCAGCAGTTGTGAATTTTAGCAGCATTTTGCGAGGAGAGTATCGCAGATATCAGATATCTGGGAAGACTTTATAAGATCTCGGACTGGACTCAATATGGTGAGAGGTTTGTGGTTTCCCAGTTTGGCATATCGTTTGTAAATTGTAGCAGGGTCGACTAGGAAGCACAGGAGAGATGATGGGCGTAACTTTGTGGGCGTTGGACGTTGAAGAGGAACGGAGAGACTTTGTGCGCAGAGGAAATAGTAATCTTGACTTTATATTCGCCATGGTAAGAGGACAATGGATGTTCCAGTGAACAATGGCCGTTCAGTACAAGCCATCAACCGATCATAGCGTTGACTACGCATCAGCCACCGCCACAAATTGTTTGGCCTTGTTTGTCCAAAGAGAAATCGAACCAACTGCTCATCGTCGAACAATACAGCGAGCAGACAGAGTGTAATCTGCCAGCTCAGCGCCCCCAACAACGACCAGCAACGACCAAAATACAACGCCGACCAACCTGGCTCCCTTCTAGGCTCAACTTAACTGCTGATGGCCTACGCACGCCGCTCACCACAACATCGAGAACCTCCTTCACCCGCAGCTCGAAAATATCCTTTACGTCGTTCACCACCCTCTCGAAGGCGTCGGCAGGTCTCTGAAGAACTTACGAATACGCCTGATATTCGCCAAGTACTCGTACCTCTTCACCCCAACCTTCGCCGACTCCCTTCTCGCCGTCACCTCTCCCAGTCCACCCACCCAGACAAAGAGGATCCTTATATGGCCCGTCATGCTGTCCAAGCAGGCACTAAGAGAAAACGCGTTCCGAGCGCGGACATAAGCAATGAAAATGTGTCGCATTTGACGCGCACCCGAACCCGGTCGAAGCGGCTTAGGTCGGATTCTCTTCCCTCGACGCGACAAGTTGCCTACGCCACAACAAGCGAAGAGGAAGGGCAGGAAGAGGATGCAGAACACGATGAGGAGGAAGGAGAGCCAAGCGAAATGGACGTGGATGCTGCCACCGGTGATGGGTCAGCCTCGGAAGAGTCCGACGTTGAAGCTGATGAGCAGGATGACGAGGCGCAGGAGGAAGAAGAGCCATCCTCTGATCAAGGCGAGGAAGACGATTCTAGTCAGTATCCTCAGCCTTGTGCTTACGTAAACGAACTAACGACGCCACTTTCTGAGCAGCCGACGACCATTTGTTGAACTCTGCTCAGCCCAAGCAGCTTTCTCGGCTTCGCAAGAGCGATCTTATCCGTTTGTATGACCTTGCGGGACTTTCTGACGATACAGACGATGCAGACGCCATGACGAAATCCGACATCATCTCTGCCATTATTGCTGCGCGAGATGACTTCGCTTCGCTCCCACCTTCGTCTCCACCACGAGGGGATGGCTACTCCTCGGAAGGTGGTTCGTCTGACGATGGAAATATTGCCGGTGGCGAAGAAACAGACGCCGGTGGAATCCTTGCTAGCGGAAGTGGCCTTAATGGACATACAGGTCTTCGTCGCCGCGCGACCATGGGTGAGGTGAAGAACTTATCGAGGCCAGTAAAGGGTCGGAGTTTCTCCATGGGACATCTTCTGCCACATCAAACACCTACAGCAAACCATCGGAAAACTTCTGGGCGGTCCGTGGGTCTGGTAGAGGGAAGTAGCACGTCGAAGTGGGTGATCTATTTCATGAAACAAATGTTTGAGCTCATCGTGTTTAGGCGAAGGTCCTCTAACCATTCATCCCCAACAACATCTACGAATGCCTCAATATCGTCGCCGCTTGCCACTCGCCTTCGTTCGAGAAAGGTGTCCGCCTCCTCAACGCCTTCAACGTCTACGCCCGTAGCCAAGACCACGAGAGGGAAAGGCAAGGCAAGACAGGTGGAATTTAGCGATGACATTGCCACGAAGACTCCATCAAAGCGTGGCCGAGAGAGGGAGCAGGAAATGGAGCGAGAAAGGGAGAGAGCGAAGCTGAGGGCAGAGGAGAGCGACTTGACTGAGTTGGAGGAGCTCGAGGCAAGTTTAGCGCAACCTAGCCCTCGCAGACTCCGGAGTAAAGACCGGGAGACTGAGGCAGGCAAGGCTGGGGAGCCTCCCAGGCAGCTGCTTAGGAAGACGTCTTTGCGGACCGCCAAGGCGAGGATCGCAACTCTCAAGGAGTCGGACGACGAAGAGGAGGAGGAAGATATGGACAGCAACCTGGAGGAGGATGAGTTGCTTGGCGACGAGGATGCACAGGGCGAAGAAGTCGACGATGCTGCGGAGGAAGAGGTGGATGAACTCGTTTCTTCAGCATCAGCTACCCCAGTCCCCACACCTCCACCTGGTTTTAAGGGCCGGCGGACGCCTCTACGAACGCGGTTGAGGCCACGACAACGAGCTATACCACCGCCAAGCGACGGTGACGATGAGGGTGACGACATCGAGGAGGAGGAGGAAGAGGAAGACGCCGAGGAAGAAGATTTAGAAGGAGAGCAAGGCGAGGAGGAGGCGGCGGCAGAGGATGCAGAAGGGGAAGGGGAAGACGATGAGGAGACGATAGCGGTGGAGCCTCGTAAGTTGAGAAACGGCAAAATCGTTGGGGAGGAGGATGTGGACATGGAGGAGGACATTGGTGAAGAGGATGAGGGAGACGAAGCGGAGGAGGATGGTGAGGAGGAAGGGGATGATGCAGATGCAGAAGAAGTGGAAGCTGAAGACTTCGACTTCGACGCGGAGGGCGAAATGGAAGATGAGGCTATGGAGGGTGAAGACGATGGTCAGTGTGTTACTGCTGTACTCATAAATTGTCTAACATGCTGGACTTATAGTCGATCTGACCATCGCCACCGCCAAAACCCTTGTCCGCCTCCGCCGTGATGACCTCGTGCGGCTCTGCGAGTTGCGCGACCTCGAAGCCGTGGGTACTAAGCCCCAGCTAGCCGAAGCTCTGTTACAATGGCGCGACCGCCACAGCGGTTTCTCGTCCCCGTCGTCCTGCAACACTGTCCGACCATCCTCGCACTCCAGACGCCGTCGCCGAAATGGCAAGAAAAGTTCGGACGGGTCTGTTCCAGTGTTGTTGCGGTCGGAGCACGTACATATGGACGAGCCGATGACACCTGTTCCCAGCCAGCAGCAGAGGGAAAAGGACAGGCTGGAGAAGGAGCCGGAGCAGGAATTGGAATTGGATCTAGAGAGCCTGGGGCTGGAAGATCGTGAAATTCCCCCGGAGAAGATCCAGAAACTGGAGAAAATCGGGAGTGGAGGTTTTAAGGATGTTTTCATTGGCAAGTTTAAAGGGAGGAAAATCGCCATCTCAGAGTTTCGGGGTCAGCTTAGTGCTAGTGCGTCGATTTTCTTCTTCGACATGAGGAAGGCAGGTTTTCACACCTCAACTTAGTGGACATTAAAGAACTCAAACTTCTGGGAGGGTTCGATCATCCGAACATAGTTCGATTCGTACGTTGACTCGTTTGACCATATGGCGTGCGCTGATCGGATGATCATGTCCAGCTTGGTGTCAGCATACCAGAGAACACGCGAGAGACACCGGTGATGATCGTTAGCGAGCTGTGCTCCAACGGCGATCTTTTTGACTATGTTCGTAATGTCAACCCTCCGACATCACACAAAGTTGTGAGCCATCTTTTCGTCGGTCGTGTATTTGATCGACGTCTTACATCGTCCTGTCTTCGTGGAACAGCTGGTAATGATGCTGGACATTGCCCGTGGTCTTGAGTACCTCCACCTGCGGAAGCCCTCTGTCATCCACCGTGACTGCAAGTCCTCGAACATCCTCATTACCGCCAAAGGAACTGCCAAAATTGCAGACTTCGGACTGGCCAAGGTAAAGCAATCGACGCGGTCAATGGTGCGCAGCTTGGTTGGTACCGTCAACTGGCAGGCGCCAGAACTGTGGCATGCGCATCCCAAATACAACCACAAGGTTGACGTCTTCTCGTGCGCAATGGTATACTGGGAGATGCTCCAGTGGCATTTACCCAATAAGAAGTTCCCATGGGAGGTAAGTGGCAGTTCTATTATTCGAAACGATCAATGCTCAGTTAACGTCTTAGGGCATGAACGAGCATGCAATCTATGACATTGTAGGAACAAAACGGCAGCGGTACGTTCTATAAAGATTATCTCAAGCTGTGCTTCCGAGCTCATTGGCGGTGAACAGGCCATCAGTCGCTGGCCTGCGAAAACAATGGTGCCCAGAAATCGTCGACCTCATAGAACGCATGTGGGCACAAGATCATCAAGACCGCCCCACGATGTCCGAGGTCGTAGAAGCACTCGAAGAAATGGTCGCTCATCGATGACGTGCAAAACCGGAACCACTGCTTCAATTCATTCTTCTCAAGCAATAATAATTTTAGAAACAAGATGGCCGTATATATTGGCCTGATAGCATCTCTGCTTTCTTCATTCAACCCATTTGGGATTTTTGACCTCGAAAATTATCTCCCCTGTGTTGTATTTAGTCGTTCCTCATTTCGTCGTCGGCATATATCATCATGATCCCTCTGGCTGACAATCTCACTCAGCGTCAATGTTCCATATCTCCCATCCATTGTAACCTAGTACTCATAAATACAATCAGACCACAGTGCATTCAAAACCTTTTCAAGTTACGTTACAGCTCGATACAAATACGACACAACTCGGTCTTACACTAAGTTACGTGGCGGGGCGAGTTCTAAGACAGACCCATGACTGCATCATACACAACAGGACGTCACTTTGCTTGTGCTCCAAACAGGTCCACTGGTTCTGATTTTTCTGTCCTCCTTTTGAAAGATGTCACTCCTGCCACCAACGCAAACGACATCGAAAAAAGGAAGGCCACTCTAACATCTGATAATGTCGATACAGTCCTGCCGTCTTCACTAGATATTACCAGCTTTCGCCAGATTCTCAGTGAAAACCCCGATTTGTTGGAAGACAAAGATGAGTTCTTCCACACTCTCAAAAGCAATGTTATCGATATCGGTCAATTGCAACATGTTCGTCACTGCTAGTCACGACGCATACGAGCCTTAACTTCCAATCCAGGTCGTCCCATTCTCTAGTGTTGTTCCTATGCATGTGAAGGTTCTTGGCATGGACCGCCCTGGATCACTATTATTGGATAAAGCTCGTGTAAAGGCTGCTAACGAGCTTGATTCTCTTGCAGCAATCGCCCTCCAGAAGAGCCTGGTGAGCGACATACAAAACCATTTCAACCTAGCAGTAAGTCATCCAGTCTTGTGCTTCAGGCCACTGTTTTCATCATTCATCACCAGCAAGCGTCAGGGTGTCAAGGGTTGCTTGACCAATACGTCCTGGCATCGATCCTCTACGCGCAGTGTACAATCGACAAAGATCCAACGTTAAAGGCTTCGCTCAACAGCCAGTATGAAATAGGAAATCCTCAATAGGTGTTTTTCCCAAGCTGCAGATTCCTCCAACGAAATGGACTCACGGGGATCACTCCTATACCTTTCACGGAGCACTCGATTATGGCATCGGGCTCGTACCTCCCTCTAAACGTCTGCGACGGTTTCTTTCCTTGAGAGGTATGAAATTTGATGAGCAATCGCCTCTTTCCAGGTGCACCTGCGCACTGTGATCTTCTGTGTGGCATTACCATTGCGACAAGCCCAGACGAGATGAATGAAAGGCGTAGCCAAGTCATTGTCCAGCTCCTGACAACTTTGATTGCCACGTGAGTCGCTGCAGCCTTGCTTCAAATTCTGTTAGCATTTGTGCACCTTCGGACTACTCCTTCCCCAAGAGGACGAAAACAATTCTCGTGTGCCTTCACAAATGGCATTCTATGGAGCTTCTTTCTAGCATATGACGGTGGTGATCAGTTACGAGTATATTATGTTGAAGATTTTAGCACAGCAGATCACGGCGGGATGATAATTGAAATGTTGAAGGATATGGTACGTACTGGCCTAGCTTTTTTTTCTGTGTTGAAACGGTTTGATCTTTTTTTGTAGATGATGTATGAAAAGTCACCCATGATTACAAGCAACTTTGTCAAACGTTTTATATATCATTCCAGATAATGCTCAGCGGAGGAGTTGTCAAACAGCTTTTTAAACAATCATAGATTATAGGACGCCAATCGTGATTGCATGTAGGTCAAGTGGTGGGGCCGACATTGTCATAACCTGGAGTTAAAGCTATCCTACACGCATGTCAGAGGCACGGACCATCGTCTAAGTCGCGCGGAAAGGGAAACCGATGCATTCGTAGATGGTGGAGGAAGTGATGAAGAGTATATAAGTGGCAGTGGCGTATCTAATAAGAAGGATACTAGCTGTGTAACGAGGTGAAGTACCACCATAATCCACTATGTGATCATCTGCGTTCCAGACATGAAACATAATACAGGCAGCCAAGACAACGCCATCGACAACCGACAACCGTGTTCCTCCTACAGCAGCCTTGCTTGTATGCCTACCACCGGACGACACTTTTTTTTCGACCCAAACGGCGATACCAGCGCTGCGTTTTCGATCTCTTCTACCAGTATCGTCCCCGGTGATCATCTAAATACCATCAACGTGATCAAGAAACTTACGGCGGCTCTCACACCTGATAACGCCTATACAGTCCTGCCCTCGACATTGGATATTGAGAGCCTTCGCCAGATCCTCTGCGAAACCCCCGCATTGCTAGAAGACGAATGTCAATTCTTCGATACGGTGAAGACCTGTGTTATTGATCAACATGTTCGTCGATCCTTGTCGTTCTTATGCATGATTATGATTTTCATAACAGGTCGTTCCTTTCTCTGGCGTCCTTCTCAGGCATGTCAAGAGTCTTGGCATGCATATTCCTGCACCACTACACTTGGACCAGGCCTGTGTGGATGCAGCCAATAAGCCTGATTCCCCCGCCAGGATCGCGCTTGAGCGATGTATGATAACTGACCTGAATTTACTCGTAAGTAGTATGTTGATATACCAAGCTTTGAGTCACCATTCGATGATCAATAATCAGCAAAGTCTGGGATCTCGAAGTGCGATTGACCAATACATCCTGGCAACCGTTCTTTATGCGCAGAGTCATATCGACGGAGATCGGGTGTTACGGCACACAATAGTCAAGCAATACCAAGTAAGACAACCTCACATAGCCGTTATCATGAAGCTGCCAATCCCCTTCTCGAAACTAACTCGTGGAGATCACTCTTACACCTTTCATGGTGCTCTTGACTACGGTATCGGGCTGACACTACCTCACACACGTCTGTAGTGGTTTTTTCTGTTCTGAGTGTAATACACCGTATTGACAAGCAATTGACTCTGACCAGGTGCACTTGCCCACGGTGTAGCACACTTCGAGCTACACAGAACTCTTTCTAGCATTACCGTGGCGACGAGCACAGAAGAGATGAATGAAAAACATAACCAAGTTATCGTCCAGCTTCTGACAACCTTGATTGCTACGTGAGTCGCTGCAGCCTTGCTTTAAGTTCTGTTAACATTTATGCACCTTCGGACTACTCCCTCCCCAAGGGGACGAAAACAATTCTCGTGTGCCCTCACCAATGGCAATCTATGGCGCTTCTTTGTGGCCTACGATGGTGGCGATCAACTAAGAGTATATAATGTTGGAGATTTTAGCACGGCGACTCACAGCGGGATGATCGTTGAAATGTTGAAGGATATGGTACGTACTCTGGTCTGATACTCATGCTCTTTGTTTTGATGGCGGATATTCTGCGAAGGTGTTGTATGAAAAGTCCCCCATGGTTACAACCGACTTCACTAAAGCTTTCGAGCCACCTTCCACCTGATTATGACTTCATATTTTTCGAGTCCTTTCTTCCGATTTTTTTTTCATCTTGCTACAATGAGTTGGGCTTATAGGTATCATTCCATGTTTGGCTGGAAGAGAAGGCGAGTTACTTATTACATTCATCATGTGTGCAGTAGTAGCACTAGTTACGCCGATTATCACTGCCAGTGGGCATGCATCGGGCAATGTCGTAGGTTGCTTACAGTGCTCATGTAGAGGAGTCCGAGCCTCGCCCTCTAGCAGCTAATAATCATATCTCTCCTCCATAAATCGGGATAACTTCCCAGCTTTCGCCTGCGAATTGGATGGAGCAGGATTTACTGGCGACGGTCGAGACGATTCTCGCACGGCTGACGACATCACAGTGGGAGGGCGTGATGCGCGTGAATTGGCTCGAGGAGCGGCGGGGACTTCGGGTTTTGCAAACAATGGCGAATCGACAATCGTCGGGAATGCGAGGACAGTTCCTATCGGTGAGGCTGTTTGCGCACTAGCCGGCGCAGGGAAAGACGGAGAGTTCACGATCATAGATGGGAATGTGGAAGCTGAACTGGTCGGGTTAGCTGTTGTTGCTGGGCGGCGTTCTACAACAGTGGGATGCTTTAGTGATGACCTCTCGACAACGGGGGGAGTCCTTGTAGAGGAATGATTCAGTGATGATTTCTCCAAAACGGTGGGCGCCATCGCAGGGGCCGGTTTTGGTGATGGTCTCTCGACCACGGATACCAGAGTAGTACCGGTTCCAGAGGTCTTTTTAAGAGAGGCGTCCGATGGACGTCCAGCCTTGGCTCTTGACAATTTGAATTTCGATGTCTTTGGCCTGTCGATCGGAGGGAGATCGTTGAAAGGCGTTTTGCCAATCGCAGAGGACGAGGGAGTGGGCACGGAGGCAGGCTGACGTTTATCAGCGGAAGGAGGAATGGCGTGGATGAATTTTCCATCAGGCCCGAGATTGTACACCTCTCCTTTTGCCAGCAGCTCCAACAGCTCTTGCATGCCCTCGTTTTCATTCTCGCTTCCGCTGTCAGCATCTCCGCCCACCAGTCGTGTATCCGCATCCAGTTTACCCGTTCGAATTGCCTTTTGCAATGTACGAGCCGTAGACGCTGGTACGACAGAGGCACCTAGGGATGTTGACGGCGATGTCGCAACATTATACGAGGACGCAAGATGAGTAGCTTTAAATCGAGAAATAGGTGGCTTTTCAGGTGGAGATGAAGGCATATCCAAAGGAATGTCCTGAAATCGTACGATGATTCAGAAAAAGTTCTACCCGGATCAAGAACCTTGACTGACCACTCGTACACCGCCGTCTCCGTCATGTGAATGGGAGGTCATCGCTGCTAAAGCGGCTGCTCCAATTTTACTGCGTTTCTCGTGGTATTCGAGCGCGATTTCTCGCTGATGTTGGGCAAAATCCAAATCCAACTCGTCCTCTTCAAAAGGAATTTCGAGATCCGATTCGGAGACATTGTCAGCGTTGTCGCCAGGTTCCTCATCGGCGTCAGGAAGTCCGGAATCTGACTCGTCGTCCGAATCAGGTGCATTCACCATCGTGTCCCTTGGTGGAGCGTTTGGCGTTCGTTCTACCACTGTCATCTTCATTGGAAGCTTTTCTGAAGACGACAGGAGGGACGGGCCATTAGTCGCGCGAAGCCTTGCTGGTGTGATGTCTCCCCAGTCTTGAGAAGTCTGCTGAGTGTCCGAAAGCTCCTCCAAATCGTGGCGTCCTGACAGATCCGCAAACGCCACTGTCTTCTTAGTCGATTTTCCGTCCTGTGGACTGTGGTGGACGTTTTCTGAGACGACTTCGGCGACCACCAACGCTTCCTCAGGAGCGCTCTCTTTTGCCATGTTGCTTAACAAAGCCCTGCCCATCTTCTTCTGCATCTCCTTGGCCACTTTCAGTTTCTCTTTTTCACGAGCGGCCGCCTCTTTCCGTTTTCGCAAGATTTCCTGCCTTTCCTCGAGGTCCACTTGTTCCTCACGTTTCTGCTCTAGTCTTTCCTCTTCTTCCAACTGATCCAAAATACTATCACGTTGTTGGCGCAGCCGTTCCTTCACCGGAAGGGGAAGGGCTGACAGGGCAGGAAGCGAATCATCCTCTGTGAGGAGCGCAGTTCCAGTCCCAGTTGTAGTCGCCGTCGCCAGTGGTTCTGTGATATCGATTATCGGCAGACCCTCTTCATTCAAGAACTTAGGGAACGCTCAAGTCAGCCGTTTACTTATTGTCAAGATATGGACATACCTCACCCCGTTCATTTTTCACTTGCTCGAAGCCCTGAGTGATGTCTTGTCCCATCATCTCGCTGATTTTCTCTGTCAACCTTTTCACGGCTTCTGGAGTGAGCTTGGATAGGTTTCTGTCACCGTCGGGCTGTCGATCCGCAGAATTGGAAACTTTTGTTGACTTTCAGTCGAACAGAGATAGAAAAAACTGAAAATGCGCAGTACCTCGACCATCCTTAACGTGTTCGTGAGTTGCATTCGGCATGTATGGCTCACGAAAGTCAAGGTGCCAATCTGAGGCTGCCGAGATCACATCACATCACATCACGTTCTCAAATGTCACGCAATGAGTGACAGCCACGACTTTCCCGTCGCGCTCAGGACTGAGCATTCATCCTGCGTAATCTTCTTTTTCTTGCATAATTCATGCATAAGGACGCGTTTTCCTCTCCTGTATGAACTCCTTCGTTCCAAACGGTCTTCTAGGTTCCAAGTGCCCACTACCAGAGCCAGAGAGCTCCAACGACTCTTCTGAGGCCGACCGTTTCATTCCGAATGGGCTTTTAGGAATCTCAAAACACTCCTCATCGGAGTCGAACGCGGACGAGATTTTGGAGACAGTACAAGGTATGTATGTGAGCTGTACACTATCGCCCAAGGCACTGCTCAACTCTTAGCAGAACCCAGGCAGGAATTCATAAAGAACGGACTTCTGTCAGGATCTACAGCTACATCCTCAGGTGTTTATTATGATGTCTATCTTTTGTCTATAGCTCAAAATTCTCGTGTTGTAAGCTTCGCTAGACGCGTTCATTCCAAATGGGCTGCTTTCGAACATCACAAGCGCATCAATCACAGACTCCTTCAGTCCTCTACCAACAACTCAGGAAGACGATTATCTGCCCCCAGCTGTCGAAGCCTTCGGAGTTCCAACGAGCCTTCTCTCCTCTTTAGCAGCATCCACTTCGAGTCGTTTTATCTCGAAGCACTCTGTACGTGCCACAACATTCGATGGAAGGACAATACACATGAAAAAGAAGACTAAGACGCCACGGACTGCTCGTAATGTAGGTCCATACACACGTTCTCGGCGTCGCACGCTCATGATTTCCATTAGAATGTCCTATCATCCACCTCTACAGGTCAACGAATGGGAAATCTACTGGACGTTCCAATCCATCGGTTGCTGGATCAATTGTCTGTTGCCAAAACTGTCGACCTCCAAGAATAGTGAGCACATTTTCCAACTCTGGGCCCAGAACTATTATTGAACTGTTATATGTGCAGTGAACGACCATCAGTGACCGCTTCGGCCTCTCTCGACCCTGTAGAAGACACCCTATGGGTTGACAGGTATCGGCCTCAGAAATTTACTGAGTTGATGGGCAATGAAAGGGTAGCTCGAGAGACCATGGCCTGGGTCAAGCAATGGGACTGGTGTGTATTCGGTAGCAAGAGGGGCAGAAAGCGGCCCCGAAGTGGGGACGAGAACTATAACGAAACCGATGAATACCATCGCCCGCAGGAAAAGGTCTGTGGTTTTTTGTTCCTCACTTGAGGATTAAATTTAAAATATCATATTGCACAGCTACTTTTGCTCTCGGGGCCACCAGGATTGGGCAAAACTACGTTGGCGCATGTAATAGCCAAACAAGCAGGATACGAGGTCATGGAAATCAATGCCAGGTCGGGCCCGGATCTATGCCTTCTATGCATGAATCTGACTAGGTCCTAACAGCGACGCTCGTTCTGGTTCTATTGTTGATGATCGAATACGACCTGCTTTGGAAGCCGGGTCTGCAGTCGGGAGCACTAAGCCGGTCCTGTTGATCATTGACGAGATTGATGGTGCTACTGGAACGGGGGATAGTGTGCGCTTTTGCCTGCTTGTTTAAACTCCACATTCTGACACAGTGCTTTATAGTCGAATACTTTCATTCATAAGCTCGTTTCACTGACGTTTGACCGACCACGAAAGAAACGTACATTTTCCGAGTTTATCTTGTTTGAGTATTAGCTGAAAACTCATGTAGGTCAAAAAGGCCCTCAAGCGAAACGTCCAATCCTTCGCCCAATTATCTGTATTTGCAACGACCAGAACGCGTCCTCCCTCGCGAAGCTCAGACCTCATGCACTTCAAATCCGATTTCAACGTCCCTCAGACATTCATACTGTGAAAAGGCTGCGCGAGGTATGCGAAATTGAGGGCCTCAAAGCTGACTCACGCGCCCTCACTACGCTGGTGGGGGTGGCTAAAGGGGACCTTCGAGGTTGTCTTAACACTCTTCAGGTGTGCCGTGTCAGAAACCATTGGGATAAATGACCTAAGAATTGTTGTCTAGTTCATCAAATCACGAAATGAAGAGGTAACAGAGAGCATCGTTCGAAAAGCGACTACCGGGATGAAGGAGGCAGACACCTCACTCAACACGGTGCTGAACAATCTGTTTAATCCACTGTCAAGAAAGCGTGTAAAGGAGCTGGCTATAACCGAGGAAGAGGAGGGTAAGTATGTTGCGCGGTTAAGTCGAGATATCGATGGGAGTGGCAGGGAGAGTAGTATCGCGCTAGGTAAGCTACAACTAGCCATCCAGGACATCACTCATCCTGTGGTTATTCCAGGATGCTTTGCCCATTATGCTACGCTACGGCAGCACGACGCCAATTTCTACAGATATGAGAAGGCCAATGAGTGGCTTATCACCTTCGACATGCTCTCTGCTAGCATGTATTCAAACGGCGACTTCGCTCTTAGCCCATATTTGCCATACACCCTCATTGCTTTCTACCCACTATTCCAAGAACGCGGCGGCGAACGGGTGGAGCGCAACCAGGCGGATTGGGAGGTATGATTGCTGGCATCCTCTGTCATTGATTAAGCTCACCATCTGTTGTACAGAATCTCCAGTTGACTCGATCTAACGAGGAAATTCTGAAGTCTCTTGCGCGCTGTCTGCGAAGCGCTAGTACACGGTTGGGAGGCGACTTCCGGCATCTTCTCAGCACCCCAATCCTTCAGCTCGAGTTTGCGCCCTTCATAAACAGGATCATATCTCCTCCTCTTCGCCCTGTTTGTCCCGTCTCTCTTGCCTGTGGTACGACATCCCTAATGTGCGATCACAGGTCAACAGTCAGATCATCCGACCAGAAGAAAAGGCTTTGTTAACGCGACTTGTGAACATCATGGTTTCGTTGGAGCTGAGATTCCTACAAGAGCGAGCAGAGGACGGCCAATTATCCTATCGTCTTGATCCGTACGTCGATTTCATTCCTGCTGGGCAATCTGCCCACGCTGATTCAATCTCAACAGACCAATTGATGTCTTCGTTACATACGATACCAAAAGGGCCGCCGATATTTCTGTGTCGCGCTACGCCGTTCGACATCTTGTCGCCGGAGAGGTTAACGAACATTATTTTACCTTGTTAAGTTGTATGCTCATGCCGTCTATTATAGATTGATGCCCTCCTCATTGCAAGAGATGCCGATGTCGTGGAGAAAGGAAAGCGGGGAAAGCATGACTTCTTCGGAACGTAGGTCAAACCCAGCCTTTAAACATGCTACTATGCTGATTTTGGTAAACAGATCAAAGAAATCTAACGAAACGGAAGAGTCAAGTAAAGACGATCTTGATGGTCCTCCTGGCAAACGCCGACGGACGGATGTCATAGATATTGCTGACAAGGTGGGTCTGCGCCCCAGTTCGCGCACTGGCACTGACACTGACAAAATCCATGCAGCCTCCAACCGATTTCTTCGGCCGCGTAATATCGGTGCCTTCGGTCAGTAGCACCAAGACTGCGGCAAGGAAAAATGTTGAAAAAAAGTATCGCGTTACATATCGGTTTACGGAAGGAAACTCGGCAGCAGTGCGGAAACCTGTAAAAGTCGGAGCGTTTTTGTAACTTTATAGATATACAGAGTGTAGTTGTAAGGTATTGGCTACGATCTAGCTACCTTTTGGCGTACTTGAGATTGAATCTGCTGCTACGTGCTTCCTGGCTCAGACATGCGTAGGTTTGCGCTGCGAAATTGAGAGAATGAATAAAACGAGTCCTCCCTATACCATTGAGGCATCCGCGCGTCCGGTCGAGATGAGATTTACCTGAGCATCGAACTCCATAGCCCTTGAAGCACTCTTCAGAAGTCAAACCAATAATATTCCAATAAACAATTTGATATACGTATTACAATAGGTACCTGAATTCCCGATTCTGCCGGTCTGTAAGATCAAGGAAGGCCTGTAGTGAAGGCAGGTCATCAACAAGAGAATGTATGGTTGAGAAGGGAAGAGCATACTCGGTCCACTTTCTTCTCAACGGTGGTACCGTCTAACTGGACATGAGCGACATACACGTCGTCATAGTTGTCGTCATGCTTTTCATTATCGCGGCGCTTGTTCTCAAGGGCGAGGAGTGTGCGCAGTGCTAAGAGGACGACGGAGGAAAAGAAGCAAAAACCACTGAGGATAGCCCACGGAACACGGTTGCTGTGTATATATCAGCTACCTGGACGCTCAGCAAACTAGGATGGTTGACACTCACCGAGGTTGGTACTCTTTCTTCCACATCAAAGGGCCCGCAGCATTACCTATAGCGTATCCAATAAGAACAATGGCGTTCGTGGTCGTTTCTAACGAGGAATCAATACTGATCGTGGAAAGGGATGTGACTGTTACTTTTCGTGTGTCCAGCAGTGATTGAGCCCATCCATCCGAGGCAAACCGTGAATGGTGTGATGGAGAAAACTACTTGACTGTTAGATACCGATGACAAGTATGATATGAAGCTCACTTGAAACCCAGTAGGAGAACAGCAGACCGACTCTGTTCTGCGATGCTAGAGTATTAACCAGAATAGTCCCAAGAATTCCAGGGACATAAGCCACGACAGCAGCATATGCATGGCCAATATATGGTACGAGGGCGGTAACCGCAAGAATCATGAGAACTTGAGAAGCGTGTTATATCAGCACCGGATGGTCGTGAATGGGATACACACTTTGCATTGCTCCATCAACTGTTCCAAGCAACGTAGTCTGGCCAACAGTAAAGCCGAATTGCTTAACTATGAGTTGCCTCTGATTCGTGATCTACAATAGGTTAATGTCAGAATAGTATCCCGACATGTCGGTAAAACAGCGACGGACAGAATTGAAGATGTTTCTGGGAAACAGGCAGTGTCAACAGGACGTCATGGGGACGAAAAGCAGAACATACGAGGAGGCTACAAAGAGCGCCAACAGCCATGTCTTAGGGTCACGAAGAGCTTCGATAAACCTGCATGTTGTTGACTCTGAGGGAAGTTCAATAGTGGAATGAAATTAAGACTCACTGTTCCCGTTTCCAGTGTTTATTCTCAACCCCGGCTTGGTTGACCTTGATACGTTGGACGACCGCAACACGTTCCTCTGGAGTCAGGAAACGCGCAGACACCGGTGAATCAGGGAAGAAGAACCTGGCGGACAGCAAACAATAGTTTGAGTCTCGAGTGGGACATTCCAGGTATATTTACGACGGACCAGAAGAGAATAGAGACCAGGAAGGTTACGAGGCCCGTAATAATCATAAGCCTAGCATTTGGTTATATAAGTTTTCTGATGAATGAGAAGACAGTGCATACCATTGCCAGGCATGGAAGTTTGGAGTCTAAATGTGTTCGATGAGGCCACAACGAATGAATCACGCGATTCAAGGATGGTCACCTTGGTGTGGAGGAGACCGAAAGCGATGAGGCCCAAAAAGATGATCCCCGCGCCGTTCATCAAGACTGAGACGAGATTGATGAGCAGGCTGTCGGGAGAAAAAACCACGACCTACACCAATAGCTGACACGACGAGTCTGTTCTTGACGAGTATAGAACATAGATGTCACGATCATGAACCCAGGAGTGATCGCGCCTTCCCAATCGGTCTCAGCCTGGCGAAATGGTGGAACAGCTGTAGGACACACCTTCACACATTCCTAGGATAAATCGAACAGCAAATAGCGCTCCAAACGACTTGCAGGCAGAATGAGCCATCAGCGCCACGGCCCAGACAAATATGTTGATGCTTTCTACGGTGTGAGTTGCCACAGCCCCACAAAGAAATAAGTAAGGTACCTCATCCACTTCCCGACTGGGAAGTACTGAAGAGCAAGATTTTGAGGATACTAGGAATGATGAGTGATGAGATGTGCAACGACAAAGCATACGAATGAGCTCACCTCAAACGCCAAGTAACTGAGATAGAATATCGTGTTTAGCCAGTTGAATTGGTTTGTTGTCAGTTTTGCGTCAGGTCTGTCGAATGATAAGATTTTAGAAGGAAAGAAAAGGCCGGATTATATCTGACTGACAATATACCCAATATAGCGGACTGTCCCAGCGTAATTTTATCGGCGAAGGTCATACTAACAGAACTGATCAGAACCCCAAGTCATAAATATATTTCCTTCCTCACGCATATAGAACTGGCAATGGGCGGTCATTATTGCACGTGCATAAGGCGAGTTCTGCGACTTACTACACATGAGAGGCATAAGGTGGCGGTCAATTTTCCGTCTGTTTGCAGGTCATCCATGTCAGCGTTTCTCGGAAGTTGGATAAAAGACGGACGTACCTCAAACGTTGCGCTTCAACTGGATCTAAAGGTGCATCCGAGCTTGGGGCCAGCGTAGCGGCAACATCGACTTCATTCTCCTTCACCGTGGCCGCCCCTGCAATGTGTGAATTCTTCTCAGAATGGCCGCTGGCTGAACTCATGATGTGGGAGAGGACAGAGCGCAGTGGTGGGGGTTGATTACTGGCAATCTTAGTCCACAACCCTGAAACACGGTCGTTAACAAGTCAAGCGATCATATAACCGTGTCTGAAGATCTTCTTTATGCTTACACGCCACCTGTACCGTCTCAGCCCGTCTTCCGATGATGTCGAAAATTGGTAACCCCTTCAAGGACTCTGATGATCATGATAGGACTCCTGTCGAAGAACATGAAGCCTGATACTCAGTAGAAGAAAGGTTCATGGGCGCTCTGATGTGCCTTGTAGCGGTGCAGAGATTGAGAGCAATGCTTACGCGTTGTGAATTGCAGGAAGGGTTGGCCAGCAGTACGCGATGCTATTCTGCCAATCAGACCAGCTTATCAGACAGAGTTGAAGAACGTTGACAACGCCGTGGATACTGTTGGGAGCTTTTCATGCTTTATAGTAGCCGATGCAAAAAAACGATTGGGGATGGGCATGTCCATTTAAAATTACCAGCCTTGGGTGCCGCTGACTAAGCATACAGCCACCATCTTTGGCTCCGCCGCGACCTCGATAAAGAAGAAGGTCTGCCCCCTCCATTGTAAAAACTTACTCCAAAATTACTCGGCCACGCTACTCCCGGCGATAGTGTTTACGTATGCAAACGTTATATACCCTGTCGCCGCATATTACTCACATAGCTTCTAGGACCTTCAAGAAATTAAGACGTTGTCCAGCTTAGCAGAAGCCTTCCATGATCCTTCCGTACTCGATATTAGGCGCTGTGTCC
The DNA here is from genome assembly GCA_018851285.1 of Lyophyllum semitale. Taxonomy (NCBI): domain Eukaryota; kingdom Fungi; phylum Basidiomycota; class Agaricomycetes; order Agaricales; family Lyophyllaceae; genus Lyophyllum; species Lyophyllum semitale. The sequence continues at coordinate 2,210 of JABCKH010000052.1, read as the reverse complement.
ACTATAACCTTTGTTCCTCAGTACCAAATAGTTGGTATTGTGTTCTGAATGGCTGACCAGTCAACCGATGATAGCTCTCGATGATCATACCGTCTTCCCAATCCTCCGGCGCCGGCTACCCACCCCATGGCGACAGCTCTGCCAATTTCTCGGCCGTGACCCTCGTCGATTCCCGGATCATCAAACTCCTTGGGATTGGTTCGTTTGGCGATGTATACGAGGTCACTGACCAGGTGTCGAAGGTCACGATGGCTCTTAAGATCATTCTGAAAGATAGGGTCACCGAAGAGAGGAAGGTTCGTAGCGTGTTGGACGAGCAGGCAATCATGCGCTCGTTAGTCGATAGCCCATGGCATTTGTCAATCGACGCCAGCTGGAGCGATACGGCCGCCTTCTGTATCCTTATAGTACGTAGTTCAAGTTCTTCGTTATGATTCTTCATATAGCTGGTCTACCCCATCGACCTGGAAAGTCTCATTCATATTCACGGGCGTTTTCCGAAGGAAGTATACATTTATTATATGGCCGAAATTGTCAGTGTCACGTCTTCTTCACTATTGTTTTTCGAGCTCACAGCTATGGTCCAGATTTTAGCCTTAAATGACCTGCACAGGCGGGGAATCGTCCATAGGGACGTTAAGGCGGCCAACATCCTGCTCGACCAAGACGGGCATATCGTTCTCGCCGATTTCGGACTCGCCAAGGATTATGGGAGGGAGCCGACACTTCTAGAATTCACTCTTCTGCCTTACTGGCCGATCCTTCAGACCGACGCCTATGGCACCCCGCATCGCCAAAAAATGGCGGAACAGTCAGTCGACGGCATCCCCTTCTGCGTCTTCAAGGGCACGAAAAATAAGGCTCTGGATGTGTTCGGATGAAAATCGTACTTCATGGACCTTGCGAGACTGGGAGGATGGGCATAAGAGAAGGATCGAGCGCGAAATTTCGTTGTCGAAGTTCAGGACCTTGGCATGGGCGAGAATATCTTCTAATTGTCCTATCTTCAAACTCTGGACAATACCTAGCACGGTCTTTCCATAGTCTTTCATGCTGTCCTCTGATTTTGAGTGCATATATGCAGGACGTGCACATGGACCATATTTACGGAAAAATTCAGCAAGGCGGGCAACTGAACAAGAAGTATGTCGCAATTGCTGACTAGAGCAAATCAGTCACTTATTTCCCATGAGATGATATCCACATACCCAGCAATCAACTCTGAGAGTGTGAATGGTTTCAAGATGAACAGTGTATATGGAACATCTAGTTTCTTCAGCCATTGCATGTGCTTCCCTCGAGGAGATGGTGTTTGAATGACAAAGATACTATGATTCAGATAAAGGGTGTCCACTTTCGGTAGGTCTTCGTTTGAATCCACCAAAGCCCAAAGGTGGAGAGATCATCAGACTTGTTGTTCTCCCGGAAGTCAGAGATGATACTCCTCATTAAAGCAGTCGTAATCTCTTGGACACCTGAGCTGTTGAACAGAAACAATCGTTTGGATGCAACTTGATAAATTGTTGGCAACTTTGCGTGGAGACGCAGAGCCAGAACTAGCGAGAGCCATCATGTTTTACCTGCAGAAATCAAAAATTAACCATGCAGACAATCAATGGGGAAACTTTGTGTACCGATCCCAGGGTGACCAGTGAGGATGAAGCCTGTAGGCAACAGATCCATGCTGCTATGTTGCTTGAGAAAGGGATTTTTGAATATCTGCAATGCCTCCAAATAGTCGTTGTGGACAAGAATAGATCCCAGAGGAAAACTAAGTGCTTTACATATGCTAGTTGGAACTTCAAAGATCCAGAATTCTTCGGGAACTTTAACGTCGATGTCATCGAGTGTTTCGCCCTTTAGGAGCCTCAGTGTTGTCCGCTTAAAAAATGGGACCTCTTCCGAAGAATCATTCCAAAGTGTATTCCAGAATGCATCTGCGTAGAGGTAAGCGATGATGAAAGTAAAGATATTATACGCGATGGTAAAAGAAGGCTCACGTTCCGGCTGCTCTTCCACGCGGCGACGCTTGGTTGGTTTTCGGCTGTCTACGTGCGCTTTAGCATATACCAAAACAGATGAAGAAAATGGGAGCTCACCATTGCCGCTATAGCATGCAACGAGATGGGTATACCCCGGTGATGATGTGCTTAGGATCGTGTATGCTGAATGAAACACACACAACCAACCAACACTAATGAACGAAGAGT